>JAGFNQ010002048.1:362809-414573 GCA_024364735.1 Boesenbergia rotunda | reverse complement strand
GCAAGAGGATATTAGTTAGAACTAACAGGCATTGATAAAAAAGATGAACGTACCAAGGCTGGGGCTAATCTGGGTCGCTTTAGAGCTAAGGTTCGCTCGGTACATGAGCTCCTCACTCTGCACCAGACCTGGGCCACTGAACTCCATGCCGGAGAGTATGTTTTTGGAGCGCTGGTAGGCTAGGCTCTTGAGGGAATTCCCTAGTGAGGAAGGAGTCGATAGATCCTCTGTCCAGCAGAGAGGATTGAAGGGTTGCGTAGGCAGTCAGATGAAGAAGAACATCTCTTTCCACCCTTTGTGCGAGGAAGGGAACCCTCCTAAGAACCTATGGCCGGGACGCATCGAAAAGCTAAAAGCCCCTCGCAAGCCGATCAGAATGAAGAAGGAATGAAAAAGGAGAGGGGTCAATGGGATATCGAAGAGCTTGAAGATAATGTACACCCCACCCATCTGGGAAAAGGCGTTGGGAGCCATCTGGTGAAGAGGGATATCGAAGTAGGAGGCTACATTCATGAAAAAAAGGAGGAATGGGGATGCGGAGCCCCGACTCTACTTGCCCCAGAAAGAAGGTAAAAGCCTACGGGAGGCTCCACTGGCGTCTGGTCTACTTTAGGGACCACCACCGTCATCTCGGTCGGAATGTCGTAGGCCTCAATGGCCGTCTGCAAAGCCTCCGGCCTCACCCTTGAAGAGGCAGACTCATACCATTCCGCTCGATAACCTTCTATGGTTCTTAAGGAAAAAAGACAAGAAGGAGACAGAGGACTTATGCGAAAAGGATCCTTAGGGATGAAGACAAAGACGAGTTTCACCAAACAGCGAAGCCAGAAGGTGACTGAACGTCTTCGCCTCCCCTTCTTATACAGAAGAAGCCGCCCGTATGGGTGCAATGGGGCAAGGCACGTGGAAGGCAAGGAACCGCCACATCGGGGGCGCCATGAAACAATTGTCTGATGTGAGCCTGCTACAGCTGCGCATGTCAGTAAGAGATTGCAAGAGGAGCAGTTGGGGCACGTGACGACGAGGAATTCGCGAAGGGGATTTGTCGGCATTAAGGAGCGTCATCGCCTTTATGAAGGATAGACATGTATCATTGCAGTACCTCGAAAACCATGGAAGCCTTTTTGGGAAGACAAAACCAAAAAGAGATTGCCTCAATACCCGAGGCAAATTCTACAGTTCTCAGACCCAGTATAACTGCCGTGAAAGCAGTGACGAGTGCAAGGACCCCCTAGGACACAACTTCTTCAACACCACGCTAGTCTAATCAGTCAGACACACTTCCTTCGATTAGACTTGAAAGGAGGGACTTGTGATGGGGTTGAGTACCCCGTGGCTGACATGTGGGCTGAAGAAGCTGTGTGGCAAGATATAGCGAGTCTGAATAACTCTCTTTCCGGAACTCCCGAGACTCTCTCGGGAAGGGGAGCCCCTGGGACCCCCTCGCGGGTAGACACACCCCAGAGTTCAAATCAAAGGAAGCACTCCCGAGATCACCTTGGGGAGTCGGGTCCCCGAGACTACCTCAGGAAAGCGGAATTCCAAGGACCCCCCTGGGCCAGAAGACCTCGGGATCACCCCGGGGAAGCGGAGCCCAAGAAGCATCCGATCTCATGTAACGGTCCCCCTTTCTTCGGATCTGGGGATAACCATCACCAATTATCATGGGACCATCATGACCCATAATTGTCGCAACGGTCCGAACTTAATGGCGGCGTGGACCGTTGCGAAGATTATCCTCTAAACCGAAAAATCGGGAGGGCGTGGCGGAGATCATGAAGACTCGTGCGACAACCGCCACAGGTATAAAAGGTACTCCAACCCCTCTGGTAAGGGGGGTTACACACTCTCCACTTCGTCTATCTCTTTTCCCGCCTTCTCTTTATCTCCTCCATCGAGGCACTGACTTGAGCATCGGAGTGGACTCCGCCGAACAACCTCCGACGTGTTCTCTTAACACTCGTGTTAATCTCCTAGGGTGTGAAGTCCTTCCTCTAGCATCAGCGTTCGCATGGGCTGAACCCTGATGATTGACCATCGATGTTAATTATTTTCGAAACAGTAACCAATATTATTCACATATTACATGAAAGTATTATTTTGTTGTTTTCATTATTCAAAGATTGGTACATATTTTGACTCTTTTTAAAGTTAAGTGCGTGTTTATAATAAATTACCTTTAAGACTACATTAAATAATGATGTTTTAAAATATATATAATGATTTTTTAAAAAAAAAAATCCTCTGGAGTTTACTTAATATCAAAAGTTTATTATGCTATTTTATTATTAAACTATTCCCTCTTTTTCTCTTCTAATCCGTGATAATTAAATAGTAAAATACTTTTTTTGTGATATTTTAACGATAACTAATAAATATTGGAAGCATTGAAAAACACCCTTAAATTATTTTTAATCAACAAACTCTCAGCTGAGCTCTCATTTGATAGCAAACGAGAGATATTTTTGAATAAATAGACTCTACTACAGTTAAGTTGGGCCTTTTCATTTACCCCTCGGTGAATTCCGATTGAGGCCCATGTCAACGGGTCAACACGTAACCGGACTCGGTTACGGGTGGCGTAGCCTATAGATAAGCAGATCATTGTGTTTTTTTTTCTCCGAAACCTGTTTACTAAAACCTTGATTCTTGTTCTCCGGGCGATTCTTTTTCTCCTGGCGTTAACTTTTGTTCGATGGCTTCTCCGTCGATCACCGGAAAGTCTCCTCCGCTAAGTTTGATACCGGAAAGCTTCTTCCGCTTAGTTCGATCGCCGGAATGCTGGTGATCGTTAGGGTTAAGCGAAAGGCATCTTGATCCCGGGCCAGTTTACATATAGCCTGACCCGGCACGGTAGCCTGGCACTTAGTCAGAAGGAAAGTGGTTAGTGGACTGAAAAGGCCCGTTGGATAGGCGTCACTCGAATCCAGGCCCCTGATTGGGCGCGTGGCGGCTCACGCTCCTCAGAATCAGTCTGACCCAAGCTCAGACTCTCATGCTCCCATATCCCTAGAAGTTTGGCTCCCCGCCGACGCGTGGCAGACCACGCTCCGGGGGTAAGCCCGAACCAGAGGGAGAGTTACTCGATACATTGACATGCAGTGCCCCAGTCGGCACCCCCATAGGCCCTCAGCCGGCCTCGTCGTTCAGTGCCCAAGTCGGCACCCCCATAGGCCCTCAGCCGGCCTCGTCGTTCAGTGCCCCAGTCGGCAACCCCCCGTAGGCCCTCAGCCGACTTTGTCATTCAGTGTCCTAGTCGGCACCCTCATACGCCCTCAGCCGGCCTCGTCGTTCAGTGCCCCAGTCGGCACTCCAATAGACCCTCAGCCGGCCTTGTCGTTCAGTGCCCCAGTCGGCACCCCCCATAGGCCCTCAGCCGACCTCATCGTTCAGTGCCCCAGTCAACACCCTCATAGGCCCTTAGCCGGCTGTAACGCCCGCTTTTTTTTTTCCTAAAGCGGCGTTACGCTGACATACTTAAGGCATGTAACATCATACTGCAGCGGAATAACTTAAACCTTACATATACATGCCCCTACTACATCCCTAATATAATGACATGGAACTTAACATATGAACGTCATGCTTAACATCATATCATAACATGCTTAACATCATACCATAAGGTTCATATCATATCATACTTGACATCTTATCATAAAGTTCCATAAGTCACTATTCGAGCATATAGGTAGCGAAAATAAAGTTCTTAGCATAAACGGTTAACACATTCGATTTCATGGGCCAAGTCACCATCACACACATATTTCAGGCCCTCCTGCTGCTTCCTCGTTATCCCCTTGCATGATCTGCGGTATAAGGAAAGAAGACTATAAGCACACAGGCTTAGTAAGACTCTTTCCTACTCACTAAAATCATTCGTCATTCATTCATAATCATATGGAACATAAGCATCATAAGCATTTCTATCATAGCATAAAGCATAAACATAGACATAAATCTAATTGAACATTCTTATCATGGCATAAAGTATAAACATAGGCATAAGCATAATTAAACATTCTAAGCATGGCATCATATGTGGCATGAACATAAGCATAAGATGTAAATCAACCATAGGCATACTTTCTAGCATATCAAGCATAGACATCGTAAACATTCTAAGCATGGCATCATATGTGGCATGAACATAAGCATAAGATGTAAATCAACCATAGGCATACTTTCTAGCATATCAAGCATAGACATCGTAAACATTCTAAGCATGGCATGATACATGGCATAACATAACTTAATAAACTTTCCTAGCATGACATGAGACATGGCATAAATATAAACATAAGATATAAACCAACCTATATGGCATAAACATAGGCATACATTCTAGGATATCATAAGAGCATCTTCTTACCATAATCATAACATGGATCATTCATTTTCATTTATATCTTTTAACATGGGGCATAAGCATAACACATCATTATCATAACATCATGCATAACATGTATGAATGCATGGGTGGAATGCATATACATAGGGATGCTTAACTTTTAAAACATACTTTGAAAATGCTTAAACATCATCATCATAACATTTGGGGTCCCCGGCTTGTACCACATACATACATCATAGCGCGCATCCCTAGTAAATCCGAGGTAGCTAGCCCCGACCTACTAGGGTAAGGACAGCATAGTCGGTAGTCCCCGAACCGAGGCGTTCTCAAGGAGCTCATCCCTGTTGCACAGCTCCGGTAGTGCCAGAACCGTGGACAGCTCCGGTAGTCCAGAACCGGGGCGTTCTTAAGGTGCCCATCCCTTAGACCCATACTTGGGTCCGGTACAAGCCCATTCATAAAGTAAAATACTTTGCATGCTTCATCATTCATAAGACATTCATAGCATACTTATCATGACATCATTCTTATCATGAACATGATCATAACATACTTGTCATAACATCATTCTTATCATGCATAACCATGGCATATCATTCATAAACATGACATATCATTCGTAAACATGACATATCATTCATAACATGGCATATCATTCATAAGCATAGCATATCATGTATAACCATGGCATATCATTCATAAACATGGCATATCATTCATAAACATGGCATATCATTCGTAAGCATGGCATATCATTCATAAACATGGCATATCATTCATAAACATAAATCACATCTTACCATAGGGCCATTGGGACCCTTACTTGGAATAAATCTTAACTCTTATCCTATTAACCCTTATTGGCCGAAACTTATGGAGTCCCAAGGCCATGTGATAATTCACACAATCACCATCCTTCATCCTTATATCATGGCAACACACATAAACATATGCTTGAAGTTAAAGACTCAACCCTAACCCTTGGGTCCTTGGGGTTGGCCGAACCATATGGGCCTCTAGGGTGCTCCAAAAATTCCCAAAATTTATACTTAACTTATAAACATCATCAGGGAGAATTAAATAACATTATCATGATTTTTAACATGTTTATAGACATTTAAATCATGGTGGCCGAAACCCATAAACATAGGGACCTTGGTTTTGTCCCTTTCATGTTGGCCGAAACCCTAGAGTGTCCTAGGGTACTCCAAAAATTCCCAAAAATTACACTTAACTTCTAAACATCATAAGGGAACATCAAATAACATTATCATGATTTTTAACATATTTCTAGACATTTAAAACATGGTGGCCGAAACCCTTGAACTTAAGGTTCTGGGTTTTGCTTCTTTCATGTTGGCCGAGACGCTAGGGTGTCCTAGGGTACTCCAAAAATCCCAAAAAATTACTCTTAACTTCTAAACATCATAAGGGAACATCAAATAACATTATCATGATTTTTAACATATTTCTAGACATTTAAAACATGGTGGCCGAAACCCTTGAACTTAAGGTTCTGGGTTTTGCTTCTTTCATGTTGGCCGAGACCCTAGGGTGTCCTAGGGTACTCCAAAAATCCCCAAAAATTACACTTAACTTCTAAACATCATAAGGGAACATAAAATAACATTATCATGATTTTTAACATATTTCTAGACATTTAAAACATGGTGGCCGAAACCCTTGAACTTAAGGTTCTGGGTTTTGCTTCTTTCATGTTGGCCGAGACCCTAGGGTGTCCTAGGGTACTCCAAAAATCCCAAAAATTTCACTTAACTTCTAAACATCATCAGGGAACACCAAATAACATTATCATGATTTTTAACACAATTATGGACCTTTAAAACATGCTGGCCGAAACCTTTGAACATAGGAACCTTGATTTTGTTTCCCTTCAACATTAAATCCGAAAATAACCCATATATCATGCCAAAAATCATGGAAATCATAGGTAACTATTATACCACAGGTGAGGGAGTCTTACCTTAGTTTTCTTGATTTTTCGAACCTTGAAAGAGGAGAAGGAAGAGGACTTGGTATCTCTTGACCACAACTAATCCTTGTCACCTTGTAGGAACTTGAGATCTTGAGAGATGAGACCTCTTGTGAAGTTTTCTCCAAGGCACTCCTCCCTTTGGTGCTCGGCAAGAATGGGGAATGAAGAGGAGAGGTAATGCACTTGATTGAGAGAATAAGTAACTCCCAAAACTCCTCTCATTATAACCCATCAAGGAGGCAAATGAAGAGCCTCTCCATGACTCTTCACCTCCTTTTACCTCTTAACTATCCTCCACTTCAATTACTCATAAGAATTCCTTGCTAGGTGAGTTGGTTAAGGCTTACATGGTTGTACAAGAGGTCCAAGGTTCAATCCTTGGCTCTTGCACCTTTATTTTTTATTTTATTTTCATTTCATTTATTTTATTATTTTTATTTCTTAAATTCCGAAAATCCCCCCTAAAATCACCCATAATTATGCCAATATTCCTAAATAAAATTCTTTTATATTTATATTAATTTTACCTAATTTATATTAATTTTACCTAATTAATACCCATTTTTGGAGCCCTTTTAAAGCTCATTAGTACCTAGTTTTTCTCAATTTAAATGAGAAAACATGGATTTCTAGGCCCAATTTTACATAATTATTTCTGGGCCCCTCGGAAAATTATCTAGACATGCTCAATATTTTAAGAAAATATTAAGAGAATTTTCCGGGTCGTTACAATCCCCCATACCTCTTGAAAGTTCGTCCTCGAACTTAGAATAATTCTGGGTACTTGCGCCTCATTTCGTCCTCGCGTTCCCAGGTAGCTTCCTCGAACCGCTGGCTTCGCCATAAGATCTTGACTAGAGGTACCTCCTTATTCCTTAGCTTTTGTCCATTAGTTATGAAACTCTTAGATCAAAATTGCTACATCTTTAGGATTTCTACGTACCATAATAACTGCTTCTACTCTTCGTGCTATCATATCATTCTATTCATTATGCTACATTTCTACACTTAGGTGCTTCTAATAGATAACTATGATTTACTCTCAAACATCTTTTTTTTTCCTAGCTCTAATTGTTTATCACTGTTTCTATTACTTATTGTCAAAATTTTGTCTACTCTTAAGTTATACACGAAAGAGTATAATTTAACATATTCCTGGTTAATTTGCTACTTCAAACAAGACTCTAACTTTCACTTACTATGCACCAATTTATCATCTATGCCCCAACTTATTACTCCGAAGCTCTTCTCAATTGGGACTGATTTCCAAGTCTCTGCTTCTCACCTACACCTTTTATCTGTATTAAATTATACGAAAATTACGATTAGTATTATATGATTCTCTTTTATTAGGACACGACAAGAATTCTGATTATATTTCACTTACTAATAAATTATATTAAATATTCATTGCCTAACTCTAAAGATGATTTGGAGTATTCATTTCATTGTTTTCGCTCAATCCAAATTACTTTACTGTCTATTCTTTACTGTTCTCATGAACTGTTACTATCATAATTTAACCACATATTATACTAAACTTTTAACTTTCTGTTATATCTTTCCCATAGTCTTCTTTCACGTATCCAAATACCTTTTTCTCATTTATCAGCCATGCTTTCTCCACTCTAATCGCAAAATCACATTCTTATGATCTCCGTATTTTACTTCTCTATCAAGAATTTATAAAATATCCCTATATCGATCTTCTCCAAAATCCACACCTTATTAGATCGTTTCACCTAGTAGGTTTGCTTGAAAGGAAGTTCTTACTACATTCTTGCCCTGATAACACTAACCTCTAGTTCCTTCATATAGAGTCATAGCTAAGGTCCTATTCGCTGATCTCTATCACGCCTTCTTTTGCATATCTAGTTCTTACTCTCTTTCTTTCCTGTATCAAGAATATTACCCTATGGCTACTACTATATATATATCTGCTTGAAAATTTCAATAACTTAACACATTAATCTATTCCTAATAGATATACATCTCTAAGTCCTCATTTCATATCCACTACAATCTCTTAGAATACCTATACCAAATACTCTACTCCCTTAATACTACAGTTAATAAGTCTCCCTTAATAACGCACCATCCTTTCTTTACTGCTATGCTCATCACTAAATATTAACATACACCTTTTATCAGCAGTACAAACATGCTTTGGTCCACCACTTTTCTTAATTCCAACCAGTCATGACACTCATACAGATAATGTCCTCATTACTTTACACGTTCCTCCTCTCACATCTACTTGCTCTCCTTTTCCGATTTACTCTGTTTTGCCACCACTCAATCATTTCCTATATCCATCCTACCTGACGGTAGCTACTTAAGTTAAATCTCTACGGATCACCCTCGCTCTCTATAAAATACAAGTAAGGCTACTATAAGTGATTGCTATTCCTACCCCTATATTCTTCTATATATCTAATTCGTAAAATAAGATAAAGCATCATTAGTCGTTACTTATCGTAACGTACTTTTCATCATCAATACCGTTCATACTTGCATATTCTATAGTCATAGGTATCATCATTCTAGAACCATAATAGAACATAAAATACACTTAAAGGTTCTTACTTGGAAGCTGCAAGAGAGGGCTTGATGTGTGTGTAGTGAGATGGTAACGGCTCTGATACCAACCTGTAACGCCCGCTTTTTTTTTCCTAAAGCGGCGTTACGCTGACATACTTAAGGCATGTAACATCATACTGCAGCGGAATAACTTAAACCTTACATATACATGCCCCTACTACCATCCCTAATATAATGACATGGAACTTAACATATGAACGTCATGCTTAACATCATATCATAACATGCTTAACATCATACCATAAGGTTCATATCATATCATACTTGACATCTTATCATAAAGTTCCATAAGTCACTATTCGAGCATATAGGTAGCAAAAATAAAGTTCTTAGCATAAACGGTTAACACATTCGATTTCATGGGCCAAGTCACCATCACACATATATTTCAGGCCCTCCTGCTGCTTCCTTGTTATCCCCTTGCATGATCTGCGGTATAAGGAAAGAAGACTATAAGCACACAGGCTTAGTAAGACTCTTTCCTACTCACTAAAATCATTCGTCATTCATTCATAATCATATGGAACATAAGCATCATAAGCATTTCTATCATAGCATAAAGCATAAACATAGGCATAAATCTAATTGAACATTCTTATCATGGCATAAAGTATAAACATAGGCATAAGCATAATTAAACATTCTAAGCATGGCATCATATGTGGCATGAACATAAGCATAAGATGTAAATCAACCATAGGCATACTTTCTAGCATATCAAGCATAGACATCGTAAACATTCTAAGCATGACATCATATGTGGCATGAACATAAGCATAAGATGTAAATCAACCATAGGCATACTTTCTAGCATATCAAGCATAGACATCGTAAACATTCTAAGCATGGCATGATACATGGCATAACATAACTTAATAAACTTTCCTAGCATGACATGAGACATGGCATAAATATAAACATAAGATATAAACCAACCTATATGGCATAAACATAGGCATACATTCTAGGATATCATAAGAGCATCTTCTTACCATAATCATAACATGGATCATTCATTCTCATTTATATCTTTTAACATGGGGCATAAGCATAACACATCATTATCATAACATCATGCATAACATGTATGAATGCATGGGTGGAATGCATATACATAGGGATGCTTAACTTTTAAAACATACTTTGAAAATGCTTAAACATCATCATCATAACATTTGGGGTCCCCGGCTTGTACCACATACATACATCATAGCGCGCATCCCTAGTAAATCCGAGGTAGCTAGCCCCGACCTACTAGGGTAAGGACAGCATAGTCGGTAGTCCCCGAACCGAGGCGTTCTCAAGGAGCCCATCCCTGTTGCACAGCTCCGGTAGTGCCAGAACCGTGGACAGCTCCGGTAGTCCAGAACCGGGGCGTTCTTAAGGTGCTCATCCCTTAGACCCATACTTGGGTCCGGTACAAGCCCATTCATAAAGTAAAATACTTTGCATGCTTCATCATTCATAAGACATTCATAGCATACTTATCATGACATCATTCTTATCATGAACATGATCATAACATACTTGTCATAACATCATTCTTATCATGCATAACCTTGACATATCATTCATAAACATGACATATCATTCGTAAACATGGCATATCATTCATAACATGGCATATCATTCATAAGCATAGCATATCATGTATAACCATGGCATATCATTCATAAACATGGCATATCATTCATAAACATGGCATATCATTCGTAAGCATGGCATATCATTCATAAACATAAATCACATCTTACCATAGGGCCATTGGGACTCTTACTTGGAATAAATCTTAACTCTTATCCTATTAACCCTTATTGGCCGAAACTTATGGAGTCCCAAGGCCATGTGATAATTCACACAATCACCATCCTTCATCCTTATATCATGGCAACACACATAAACATATGCTTGAAGTTAAAGACTCAACCCTAACCCTTGGGTCCTTGGGGTTGGCCGAACCATATGGGCCTCTAGGGTGCTCCAAAATTTCCCAAAATTTATACTTAACTTATAAACATCATCAGGGAGAATTAAATAACATTATCATGATTTTTAACATGTTTATAGACATTTAAATCATGGTGGCCGAAACCCATAAACATAGGGACCTTGGTTTTGTCCCTTTCATGTTGGCCGAAACCCTAGAGTGTCCTAGGGTACTCCAAAAATTCCCAAAAAATACACTTAACTTCTAAACATCATAAGGGAACATCAAATAACATTATCATGATTTTTAACATATTTCTAGACATTTAAAACATGGTGGCCGAAACCCTTGAACTTAAGGTTCTGGGTTTTGCTTCTTTCATGTTGGCCGAGACGCTAGGGTGTCCTAGGGTACTCCAAAAATCCCCAAAAATTACACTTAACTTATAAACATCATAAGGGAACATCAAATAATATTATCATGATTTTTAACATATTTCTAGACATTTAAAACATGGTGGCCGAAACCCTTGAACTTAAGGTTCTGGGTTTTGCTTCTTTCATGTTGGCCGAGACCCTAGGGTGTCCTAGGGTACTCCAAAAATCCCAAAAAATTACACTTAACTTCTAAACATCATTAGAGAACATAAAATAACATTATCATGATTTTTATCATATTTCTAGACATTTAAAACATGGTGGCCGAAACCCTTGAACTTAAGGTTCTGGGTTTTACTTCTTTCATGTTGGCCGAGACCCTAGGGTGTCCTAGGTTACTCCAAAAATCCCCAAAAATTACGCTTAACTTCTAAACATCATAAGCGAACATAAAATAACATTATCATGATTTTTAACATATTTCTAGACATTTAAAACATGGTGACCGAAACCCTTGAACTTAAGGTTCTGGGTTTTGCTTCTTTCATGTTGGCCGAGACCCTAGGGTGTCCTAGGGTACTCCAAAAATCCCCAAAAATTACACTTAACTTCTGAACATCATAAGGGAACACCAAATAATATTATCATGATTTTTAACATATTTCTAGACATTTAAAACATGGTGGCCGAAACCCTTGAACTTAAGGTTCTGGGTTTTGCTTCTTTCATGTTGGCCGAGACCCTAGGGTGTCCTAGGGTACTCCAAAAATCCCCAAAAATTACACTTAACTTCTAAAAATCATAATGGAACATCAAATAATATTATCATGATTTTTAGAATATTTCTAGACATTTAAAACATGGTGGCCGAAACCTTTGAACTTAAGGTTCTGGGTTTTACTTCTTTCATGTTGGCCGAGACCCTAGGGTGTCCTAGGGTACTCCAAAAATCCCCAAAAATTTCACTTAACTTCTAAACATCATCATGGAACACCAAATAACATTATCATGATTTTTAACACAATTATGGACCTTTAAAACATGCTGGCCGAAACCTTTGAACATAGGAACCGTGATTTTGTTTCCCTTCAACATTAAATCCGAAACTAACCCATATATCATGCCAAAAATCATGGAAATCATAGGTAACTATTATACCACAGGTGAGGGAGTCTTACCTTAGTTTTCTTGATTTTTCGAACCTTTAAAGAGGAGAAGGAAGAGGACTTGGTATCTCTTGACCACAACTAATCCTTGTCACCTTGTAGGAACTTGAGATCTTGAGAGATGAGACCTCTTGTGAAGTTTTCTCCAAGGCACTCCTCCCTTTGGTGCTCGGCAAGAATGGGTAATGAAGAGGAGAGGTAATGCACTTGATTGAGAGAATAAGTAACTCCCAAAACTCCTCTCATTATAACCCATCAAGGAGGCAAATGAAGAGCCTCTCCATGACTCTTCACCTCCTTTTACCTCTTAACTATCCTCCACTTCAATTAATCATAAGAATTCCTTGCTAGGTGAATTGGTTAAGGCTTACATGGTTGTACAAGAGGTCTAAGGTTCAATCCTTGGCTCATGTACCTTTATTTTTTTATTTTATTTTCATTTCATTTATTTTATTATTTTTATTTCTTAAATTCCGAAAATCCCCCCCTAAAATCACCCATAATTATGCCAATATTCCTAAATAAAATTCATTTATATTTATATTAATTTTACCTAATTTATATTAATTTTACCTAATTAATACCCATTTTTGGAGCCCTTTTAAAGCTCATTAGTATCTAGTTTTTCTCAATTTAAATGAGAAAACATGGATTTCTAGGCCCAATTTTACATAATTATTTCTGGGCCCCTCGGAAAATTATCTAGACATGCTCAATATTTTAAGAAAATATTAAGAGAATTTTCCGGGTCGTTACACCGGCCTCGTCATTCAGTGCCCCAGTCGGCAACCTCATAGGCCCTCAGCTAGTCTTAGCAGGCAACACAACCACTCCCTGACACCAGACTACCAGAAGCTGTACGGGGTCGGCGCAGGACTGAAGCTATCCTAGTCTCAAATGACGGATATCACGTTGAGGTATTGATCTTCCTGCCATACCCTGTTCCCCCGTACCACGACCACCTACACTGGTGTCAGGCCGAGCGACGCCAAAAGGCGCCAGCCATTAAGTTGACAGTGTCCCTTTCCTTAACCCAGTATGCACTACATTATCCTGCCACCTCTGGGCATGCATCACTTTGTCCTTGCTATATGGCAGCCGGTGGCAGACGGGGCAGGAGCTATCAGCTTCCCCGGCTATTAATCCTCCTCATTCCACATCTCTTAGGTACGCGTAATAGTGTAATTTTCCTACTGTTCTATTGCTTTTCATTGCCACTGTCGAGTACTGACTTAACCGTCGGAGTGCCTGGCCGGAAACTTTTTCCGGCGGATTTTAACGGTCTTTGCCTTGCAGGTAGGAGCGAGACAGCTCAGTAGGCCATCTCAGCGATCTCGCGCTCCCAGGAGGCCCATCCGATTGTAGAAGCGTCCAGCTCGCTTCGCGACAGGATCACCTCTCAAGACAAACTTGACACCTTCTGTAAGTTTTTTTTTTTCTTTGTAATTTGATTGAATAATATTAAAGAGGCGATGATAATGGTGGGATTTTTTATGCGGTTAGGGTTGGAGATTGATGAAAGACCACATAAAAAGGCATTCTTAGATCTTGGAAATCTCTCCATATCTCATCGGGGCACAAGAAAATGTTAGGGGGTTTGGTTTGCATTTTTCAGTCCGTTTTTCATTTTCATTTTCATTTTATATAGAAAATATGGTTTTTTGAAAAACATATTTGGTTTGCATTTTTCAGCTTTGTTTTCTAAAAAAAATATAACATTTTCTGGAAAACTGGAGAATGAAAAAAAATTATTTTTCAGAAAACTAGAAAATACGATTTTCTGAAAAATGAAAATGAAAAATGACTCAAATCAAACGCCCCTTAACTTTCTTCTTTTCTTTTTACTTTTTTAATGGAATTATAATAAGTTCAATGCTTGCGTTTATTGAGTTGCTGCTACTTGAAAATGGAGGAACGAAAAGGGTTTCTAGATATAATCTATGTTCTTTATATGCTAAGGACTTGGAAAGAATGGCCAAACTGAAATGGAATAGCATGTATCAATAGTCTGCTAGTAGCTTATATTAATTTATAAATGATATTGAATATAATTATAGATTTTGTAATCATGGTTTTACCAAGAAAAGTTCTCAATAAGTCATTTTGATGCTGCGTAGCCCTCACATACATCTTAAGATTTCTGCTTCATGTCTTGTCCAATCATAAGAATTTTTGTTCTATCTCGTAGTTCGTTGTAACAAGTACGCCCTGTTCCCCAAAATAGATAGTTTGTTGATTCTTCCTCTCTTGTATTTCAATCTCCTCAACTCTAAAAGCTCCAATCCCATAGATTCATATGTTGCGTCTTATTTTTCCATTTCTCATTCATAAAGAAGTTTATGCATACAAGTGCAGATTGAAAGAGTAGCCATTTTATGGGTTTCATGAGAATAGCAAAATATAATTTTCATAGGCAATGCCATTGATTCCTAATATATGATGTAGTCATTAAACAATTCAATGAAATAACTTTAATATGTACACTAGAGTTTTATTTGGTATATGTCGACTTTAATTTATGATCTCAAAATTCTTAATAATATTCAATGCCCATGAAGAAAATATCTGTTTCCAAATTACATAGAGTGAAGTACTGCAACCACATTTTGGTCATCGTCCAATTTATAACATGATCCCATGTTTTTTTACTAGAAAATTCATCACCGTGGAATGATATTTTGATCTTTTATTTTTCCCTTTTTTGCTTTACTGGAAACTTAAAGTGACATTAGCTATGACTTTGTTGTGTTAGATATATATAGCGTTCATTATGGTTGTTTACTGCCACCACAAACATGCTACCTAGCCTAAGCATTGGCCAATCAAATGTTTGATCTTTCACAAAATATTATCCCATGTTATACTCTTGTTGGTCAATTTGTCGTCTAATTGGTATTATATATGCTAGTTTGGTTGTCTTTTGTTTAAAAAATAATTTGAAGATAGAAAATTACTTGATATGTAGTAGTTTTTTTCCTTTGAATTGGGTGCAGTGATGTTGTGTTCAAACACTTAAACATTAGATAAAATTGTAGAAACTTGATTCAGACAGAACAGATAGAGTGGTGGGTTTTTGTGAATTTTTTCTTCATTAGGTTACCACGAAGATCTATCATGTAATTGTTACAATAAAGTTATCTTTGTAGAGGATCATTAGGTTCCTTTTGTCTTTATGTTTTTACTTTTCTTCTTATAAATTGTAATTCCTGAATCACATGGGTTGAGTTTTTCTGATTTGGTGAAAGGGAATCATGAACTCTTGTATAATGTCCAATGATGTAAATATAAAGCTACTGGAAATACCTCAAGAATTCCTTATAAGTTTGTAATTGACTAAGTTTTAAAAATGATAGCCCCTTTTTGCTTTGTATTTTCTGATAAGTAGCTTTGATTGGCTGCATATTCTATGAATATATAAGACAACAACCAAGCCTTATTCCACTAGGTAGGATTAGCTCTATGATTGAAAATTTCTCATCACCGAGGCTTCTAAAATGCAGTTCTCAATGAGCTTACAAGTAAAAAGATTTTGATTCAGCATCTTGAGATAGTTGGGCACTCCCATTCTGTCAAAAATGTGCTGCATTCTTTTCTGGTTCTCACCTAATCTTTGTACTCTCTTTTCATTTGATTTGAGAGATGGTTATCTTTCAACATATTCTTCTTTCTTCCACTTGTTTACATTAACACAGTTTATGATGCTCCTACATGCAGTAATTATATAATCTGATAATTTATTTTAACTTGTAATCACTTCATTTCTTTTTTATAGATATGAATGCTCTCTTGCCTGCTCAAAACTGATGGGTTTGAAGTAAAATTGACTAATGAAGGCCCAAATTTTTAAGGGTTTCCCTGTCTTTTTTATTCCCACAATTATTCTCTCTTTGTTAAAAAAAATCTTTGATCCTGTTTGCCAGCTAAATATTCTCTAGGATATTTATTGTTCCATGGACAGGATTTTCATAGATCTCCTACAAGCATATTGCTTTACACACTTAAGATTATTGAGTTATTATCATCTTTCCTTTATCTGTGTGTGCTATAGAGGTATATGATATAACATATTCCGCCATTTGAACGTCTAATCTCCCATTGTAATTCATTGGTTTAGACTTCATCTGTTATTAATCTTCTTTCTTTCTCTCTCTCTTTGACTAGCAGCAACCTTCTAGAAATACAAAAGAATTTAAGAGCAGATCTAAGGAGCGTAGAAGTTTGTATAAACCTGATAAGGTAATATTATCAATTCAATATCTAATGTTACATCATCAAGGAGATGATGTTACCCTAACTCAATCTTGCAGAATTGTTTGCCATGCCACTACTGCATTTTTTCCTTTGATTTATATCTGCTATTATCAACACTAAAATGACACACAATTTTATGCAATTTCTGCCATGTATTATATTATGATTAATCATAAAAATTGCCAAAAAGATGTTTTTGCCAGCATATAATTCTAACATAGAATTGGTTATAAATCTTTTGTATAATTTACATTAGACAAAGAGCTGAGGAAATTATTCTATCAGATGATATTGTGCATGTTTTCTAACATCACTTGCAAAAACAAATTGTTGGACTCTTTTTTACTATTATCCCTGGCATTTCAAAAAATAATTGGAAGACTTTGATGCCATTATTATTTTTCCCAGTTTAATAACTTAATCCTAGAAATATTCAGCAGTTTTGCCTCAAATAATAGATTCATTCGTGTTGCACTTTCTACCTACATAAACATGATTGATCCCGGACCAATTTACGTGTGGCTTGGCCCAGTAACCTGGCGCCTCATCAACAGGAGATACATTTATGAGCTCCGGAAACCCATGGGATATAAGGCTTATATTGGTGGCTCGGTCTAGTTCCCTCGAGAACGGGAAGGATAGGCCCTGGTAAAAGGTAATCGTCTCGATTAAGGGGATCGAAAGTCCCCGAAAGGCCCCCTGGGTCCAGCAAGGTCTGGATTGGGAGACCCGAGTCCCAGGAGGCTCAATTCACAACGTCATTGAATCTCAGTTCTCCCAAGTCGGAGAAACCTCAAACTCAAAGCATCTTCAAGACATACGCAACTATACACTTACACATCACTTAGCTCAGTGTCCCCGATCAGGCGCGTGGCGACCCATGTTCCTTAGAATCGGCCTGACCGAGCGTCCAGACTATCGCGGCCCTGACCCCGCACCCCTCTCGACAGTTCGGCTCCCAGCCGACGCGTGGCGGCCCACGCTCCTAGGGTAAGCCCGAGCTAGAGGAGGCTTTACTTGACGTATTACCGAATCGCACCAGCACTTTGGGCCCTCAGTCGGCCTCCTCATCTTGTGCCCTCAGTCGGCACCGATACTCCAGGCCCCCTCCTCTTCTTGTGCCTTCAGTTGGCACCGATACTCCAGGCCCTCGGTCGGCCTCCTCGTCTTGTGCCCTCAGTCGGCACCAATACTCCAGGCCCTCAGTCGGTCTCCTCATCTTGTGCCCCAGTTGGCATTCGTCATGACTCACCAGAACAATCACTCCCTGACACCGGACTAGCAGAAGGAGTACAGGGTCGACGCAGGTAGGGCATCATTCCGGCACTAATCGTGAGTATCTCGCTGACGCCATGATCTTCCTGCCACATCCTGAGCCCCCATACCGCAACCACATACCTTTGTGTCAGGCCGAGCGGCGCCCAACGACGCTAACTAGTAAGTTGACAGTGCCCTTTTCCTTATTTCGGTGTGCAACACCTTACCCTACCACCACCAGGTATGCCTTGTCCTGTCCTCGTTACGAGACAAAAGGTGGCAGGCTGGGCAGCAACTGTCAGCTTCCCCGGCTATATAAGTCTCTCCGATCCACACGCCCCAGGTACGCGCAATAGTAATTTTGCTACTGTTGCATTGCCTTTTGCTTTCCACTCTCGAGGACTGACTTGACCGTCGGAGTGCCTTGCCGGAGACTTTTTCCGGTGGGTTCTAACGGTCTTTGTCTTGCAGGCCAGGAGCGACCACCGGAGCCCGCGTCAGCAACCCGTGAGCCTCAAGCGACCATCTCACTAGCGGGAGTCCACCTCGCCTCGCGACAGGATCAACGATCAATTGGGGTCCAAGGCTATAAAAGAGCTTGAGGTAGGTCATTACTCTGTCATGTTATTGAATTGTTAATGCAATTTCTCCGATGCAGGAAAAATGCACATCTGAATTTTGTGTTAGATGTCATCTAATGTAGCATTTATTTTACTTATCATAATTTTTTAGTAGATGCAACAATTATACACATGAGAAGATCAATAATGCAGCTATACACATGACCAGATCAATAATGTGTTTGCGATAAAATAGTTTTTCATTGTTATAGTGAGTAAATGTAAGCAGAATATGACTCTTGTATACTCTTCACATTTGATTATCATCTGTCTAATCGTTATTGCTGAAAGCTAGTGGATTAATTTCCTCGCAGCCAAACCAATTGCTCAATTAGTATCATAAATTTTTTATTCTTTTTGATGTATAGGACCCACTTGTATATTACTAGATCATTGGAATGATTTTGAGTTGTTTGTTTGCTCATTTATATTGGTTTTATCACGAGAGGGTTCATCTTCAATTCATTGCTAAAATTATGCAACATTGAATTTGGATGATTTTATTCCCAAGATAATGTAACTAAGTCGTATTAAATCTTATAGAATCTCGCTATAAGTGCTCGATTTGGACAAATATGGAAGAGGGGAAGCATAGATGGAGAAGAATGCTCTTTGCATGAAAAATGTCATTTGTATGATGTTCCAGTTGAAGCTGAGGATGAAACTCACCAAAGGGTGCCAAAACCCAAGTCAATTTAATATTCAGTATTTCTATTGCTTCTTTAGTGTATCTTTCTGATTTGTCAATAAGAGATTCTTGAATGCAGAGGTGCTCCTGAGGTTGATGGTGCAATGTTGTATAAGTATTTACCACTTCTAAGGTAATTCCTTCGACAAGCAGCTGAAGAGATTGAGCATTACAAAGCAACTATAGCCGATTTCATCTTCTCCACCAGAATTACATTACAAAATTAATTATTTTATTTGATGCAATTTTAAAATTGTAATGTAATATAATCTACATTACAAAAGTTAATAAAAATATTATAATCTGGATTACAAGACCAACAATATATAATCTGAATTATATTATAGGTTCAATTACATTACAAACTGGATTATATTACTTCTAACCAAATGCAATCTTAATCTAAGTTACAAAATGTTATATCTTAGTCTCTTATATCGTCTACTTAAAATTTTTTATTCCTTTGTTTTGACATGATAAATAATATATTATCTTTATTAGTTAAATTAGACTAGTTTATACTCCTAAAACTAAATATTCATATTTTTTTTTATCAGTTTAGCTGCTTGATTCTTTTGTTGCTAGGGTAATTTGACATCTGTTTAGAAAATTATACCTTACTAGTCTGTATCACTGTATGTGATGAATTGAGGGTGCCCTTGGGAATCTCTTTTGCATTAATTTATTTCGATAGGGCACATCCATCTGATGCGTGTCGAAGAAGAAAATTATGCTTAGACCCTTAGTAGATTAGGAAGATGGGCGGTATCTCACGGCATATAAAATTTGCAGCCATTGAGATTTGGTAAATCAATTTTGTTGCTTATTTTAGATGCTTGAAAGCAAGAAATCCAATTTACATGCTATCCAAGAGATACTTTATGATCTTCTCACTGCTAAAGTGTCTCTTTTATTTCTTTTGAACTGATAATTTTATTTTGCGACATATATACCATCGACGTGGGTCTGGACACAGACACGGATTACACTGATGAGTATCTATAAACTTACAATTGGATTTTAATTTTGATATTCATTATGTATCGTTGCTACTTAGTGCAAGTTTATATGGACGACGACAACTATGATGGTCCATCATAATCTGATTATGAAAGTGATGTTTCAAATGGTATAGCTGTAAATTTCCTTTCCTTTTAATCTGACTCGTATTAATGTTGGCTAATATTCCTACTCGTTTATTTGCAGCTTAGAACAATCCATGGAATGATTATGGTGATGAAGCGTCGGTAGGAGATACTCTTGGAGTTTAAAAATACATTAAAATTATAAAATAATTTCAACTTAGCTGTTGAGTGGCCTGAACTATCTTGTATGCAGAATATAGACTCCCGAGTTGGAATTCCAGAACAGAATTTTCCGTACTGGACTTCCCAAACTAGTTTCCCCGAATCAGAGTTTCTGACCCGGAGTTCTCAAACCGGTCTTCCTGAACTAGAGAGGAAGAGTTGCTGAGGTCGGAAACAGATTTGTTCTCCTCCGACTGTGCTTTAAGGTTTCGATGGATGTCTGTTTTTCAGTATACAACAACAGGATCACGAACATAACGAAACACTGGTTGTTCGTGACGAACTGAAGAGGTACCCTATTGCTACCAAAGGTAATCGACCGAGCGGGGAACACACGGAGACTTGGGAATAATGTGAAAGACAAATTGTTGCTCTTTTTATATTTTTGCTCTCGGTCACAACCTCTTTATATAAGACTTAGACCTATGCAGTAATTAAAGACCAAATTAACATCATTTACTGCTCATTAACCATTCAGATCCAAACGTCTAGAGGTTATTGATTTTTCATTAATCAACAGTTAATGCATCTGTTACATTTAAGCAAAAAAAAAAAAAATCAGGTGGCAAAAAGTTGGTTTATTCGCTTAGATAAATTTTTCCCCGACCGATCTGACATTCGAAGTATGCAGGTCGTGCATGTTAGTAGGAGCCCTAGAGCTAATTATGTGATGATTGACTAGGGGCATTTTGTATCATATTCTATTATTAATAAATGCATGTTTGGTTATTATACTTACTTTATATTCTGTGCCGAATGACTAAGTATAATAATGTCCTTGTGTAGTAGGTTCTTATCTACATTATATCGATTGGTTGAATCGATAGTGAGATAATGTAGAGAACACTACATTAAATTATTCCTAGTCAAGTATCAATTATTCAGGGACAATATTGATGCATGGAGACTAGCATGTAGGTCAACTGATGACTTGAGCTCACAAGTCATGGATATGTGATATCAAGTTGACACATGGGTATACATTGGAGAATGTGTACTGAATGACCCGTCATGAGAAAGTTTCATAGATTGTTAGACTTTCTCATGTGACTATTGATATGAATAGTCTTTAGACCTGAAGTCACTACGGTTCCCTACATAAGGAGTTATGTACTTTGGTATCGTCAAACGTCACCCGTAACAGGGTGGACTATAAAGGTGATCACTGGGTATGTAATGAATTATGCGGAGGGATGTGAGTGATGTAGAAGGGATCTATTCCTCCCATATGACGGGAGTGATATCTGTGGACCCCTTGATCGAGTAGGACTACTGAAAAGCATGGTCATGCTCAAATGAGTCAATATGAGATATTGAGCTCATTTGTTTGAGTGAGTCTACTCGGGGATCAAGAAACACATAGATTGATCGAGGATGACACGGTCTATGCCTCATTGGTCAATTTAGATATCAAGGATAGAAGGACAAGGTCATACATTATCATAGTCACGTTGGTTTAGTCGAATCTCGACTTTTCTTGTTACTTGAGTAGCAATGATGCATTGTTAGATGCCGCTTATTGCTTATGTGTCTAAGGTGTTTAGGCGCATTGCCAACGTTACGAGAACCTATTGGGTCACACACAAAGGACACAATGCTTCGGTAAAGTTGATCGGCAGATCTGAGCCCGAGTTGGGAACTCGGTGTAACGCCCCAAAATTCTCATTTTTAGTTTTTAAAGTCCTTAGAATTATTTAGAAATAGTTTAGAAATATTCTAGATATTTTTAGGAATTTTTAGAGTATTTTTATGGAATTTTCCGAGTCCGTTTGGTATTTTTGGAAAAAAGGGAAAAAGAAAATAAAAAGAAAAAAAATTAATAAAACACTAAAGGGGCAGCCGGCGCTCGAACCCCCGACCACCACGAAACCAAGGGAGCGCGCGGCCAGCTGGGCTAGGTATCAAGCACAGAAAAGAAAGGAGAGACCTATATTTAAGGGGTAGTTAGGTCGAATTGCCCCATAAGTATAAATGGAAAAAAAAAAACCAGTTTAGTGCAGCGGGTGGATCGAACCCGCGACCACCACGAAACAGCCCGCGCGCACAACCAGCCGAGCTAGGGTATCAAGCACAGAAAAGGAAGGAGAGATTTATATTTAAGCCGTAGTTAAGTTAATCCGCCCCCTTAAGTATAAATAGCTAATTAAAGAGAGAAGTTTTATTTTCTCTCAAACCCTCTCCCTTCCCCTAACCTGCGCCGACCCTCTCTTCCCTCTCCTCTCTTGGGCGACACCAACACCAAGCCAAGAGGGCCGACCGAGACCCGTCTCCAAGAGATAATCCTATATTCGGGATCCCCGCGACGAGAGGAACGCGTAGACGTAAAGAATTCTTCGAGATCTTAAGTTTTCTCCGAGCTCTAGACCTCTATCTTGGTTGTAAGTCCAAGATATCAATGTAAGTACTGCTCACCTGCAATAAGAGGCGGTTTTACCGCGAGAATTTCCTTTAAAAGTTTTTAAAAGAGAATTTTTCCTTTTTGCTTCAGTTTTGCATGTGCTCTTAGTTTCTTATATGCTTGTATATGTTTGATAAGCACCCTATGTGAGTTTAGGGTCAAGAAAGTTATGAGGAAAGAAAAGAAGATAAAGATAAGAAAAGAAAAGGCCAAGGCCTTAAGAAAATCCCCAAAAGTCAAGACTTAGGGATTTTAGCACGCAAGGTGCTCCAGAAAAATGCCAAGGCATTTACAGATCAGTAAGAAAAGAAAGAAAAGCTATTTTACTTTATAAGGCCAGTACCCGGCGTCCAAGGGCGTCGTTAAAGAAATCCAGGTGTCCAATTCCAAGGTCTTGGCCCTGGTAGACCAAGGTCTGCTCTATTAGGATTGGTGGCTCGCTACCCCAACCTTTTAGGGAACGCGCATTCAGATGGTACTTACGTCTTCAGTGGATCCAAGTGATTAGTATTTTCAAGTATATGCTTTAGCAAAGTTTTCGAAAATACAAAAAGTTTTCAAAAGATAAAGAATAGCTAAAGTTTCAAGTTGAGCCAAGAAAAGTAGATTGAGATTATTTATTGCTTGAGTATGCATGTTTTGAGTTATACATGTTTAGTTTAGTTTTCTTTCAAGCATATCAGTATCTCATATGATTTTCATATTGTTCTAGAAGCATGTATGCATATTTCGAGTTTTTGTGAGCTAGATAGTACTTACTAAGCTTTTGCTTATAGATGCATTTCCTCTTATTGCAGATAAAGGTAAAGGCAAGCAATTCTGAAGGAAGACGACGAGGCGGTGCTGAGTAAAGTGTGTGTGGTGGCTGAGTATGGAGAGATCTTCGAGACAAGACAATTTAACTATTCAAACTACAATGTTATAGTTTATTCAGATTTTAAGTTCTTGTTTTATGGAGTTAGTAAACATTTAAGTTTTGGATAGTTTTACATGCTCAATTGCTTAGAGTAGAGTTTCCATGTCATTTCATTTAGCTTATAAAATCTTATGCTTGCATTGGATGAGTAGAAATGTGAGTAGATGGAGATATTGATACTTTGTTAGAAAATAGACGCATGTGCCAAGATAGTATCAAATTCTCTTTGAACTAAGTTTTTATTGCTTAAATATGTCTAGAAAAGTTGCATTCATATTCCATAATGCTTTAGAAGTGTTATAGAACCTTGCATGATGAGTTTAAATGGTTAGAAGCAAAGATTGGTACAAACCTTAGTGTTAAAGTTTAAATAGCTTTTAGTAGTTTGTTTTCTTCCATAAAAGTCCTAAATTCAAGTTTGTGGATTCGTTTGATTGGCTAAACCTTTTAGGAAACTGACATAGAGTATAGAAATGGCATCATAGTGTTATATGGCCCGAAATTGAAGGAATGGTGGCCTTGGACAGCAAGGGCCGAATTCTGTAAAACAGAATACAGCCGTATCAGTCGACTGCCACGTCATCAGTCGACTGATACAGGCTGTTTAAGAAGGGTAAGGTTATTTTCGATAAGTATTAGCTATGGGTTCGAGAAGAGAGTATGACATGGTATTATTATACATGATTTGCTTAAGTTAGAATATAATTGTTAGCAGAATCTAAAAGTTTAAAAGAAAAAAAAAAAAAAAGATTTCCGCATTTTACTTTTAGTCATGTATCAAAAGTAGAGAAGTAGAGAGAAGTAACGATCCGTCTAAGACAGGAGAAGGCGGGTCGCTACAGTTGGTATCAGAGCAGTTCCCATTCTCCAGCATCACACACACATCAGCATCAACCTTGCCGTCTTCAAGTAAGAAAGTTTTAAGTTTCAGTTTTTCTATTGCTCTTTTATTTAATTGCAGTACAGAGAAATGCTTAAGTACTTACTCATATGTGCATAGAACAAGGAAGCATGTTTAATACCTTAGTATCACGGAATCATGTTTAATCCCTAGAATGGATATTAGAGAAATGCTTAAGTACTTACTTGATTTGCCCAAAAGTAAGTTTTGGGATTATGGCACGCAAGGTGCTTGATAAAAGTTTTGAGTAAGACCAAGGTCTTACTAAGCCCTAGAACGAGTTCTAGGACTAAGAAATGAGATAAGAATCAAGACCAAGGCCTTGTTATATCCTAAAGCAAGTTTGGGAACATTACCATTAAGTGTTAAGTTATACATTTGAGAACGTCCTAGAAAGGCCCAAGACGAGGAGCAAGCTCCTAGAAGGCAAGAAGCGTACATCATTCAGTAGGAGAAACTGAAGCCAGGGAACTTCCCAGGCACAAGCAAACCATAGGATGCTTAAGCATGGCTCAAAACGTTGGAAAGAATAGTAGGGCTACTGGACTGGCATGAGGTAGAGAAGATAAAGTGTGCATCTTTCTGCCTTACAGGAGATGCTAGAATATAGTGGAAGAGAGTCAAGAGTAAGAGGATAGTCAACCAGATGAGCTGGGCAGATTTCGAGCAAGAGTTCTATGAGGAGTTCTTCCACATGCGGGTTACCAACAAGCATTATGATGAATTCACGGAGTTCAGACAAGGAGAACTATCCGTGGATGAAGCAGTGAAGATGTTTACGCGGTTAGCTCATCTGTGCCCAGAGCTAGTTAGCACAGAAAAAGAGATAGTTAGGCTAATGCTCAAGATGTTAAGGCCTGAGATAGCGTTGAAGGGGGCTAGCGGTGTTAAGAGGCTGCAAACCTCCGAAGAACTAATAAGTAGTGCTTTGATCACTGAGCACTACTTAAACAGTATAAAGGCCACCAGAAAGGTTGAACGATGAAGTTCTTAATAACCTTACCGTCAGGGGAAGTAATGGCCTCTACTGAGAGGCTAAGGGCAGTATCAATCTAGATTTCCAACCGAGAGCTCTATAGTGACTTGTTAGTCCTTGAGATGAAGGATTACGATGTCATTTTAGGAATGGACTTCTTGAGCAAGTATAATGCTCTATAGACTGCCGCAAGAAAAAGTCAAGTTCACACCAGAAGCAGAACCTTCGGTTGAGTTTATTGGAGACCCAAGGAGAAAGATAAATAGGTTCCTACCTACCTTACAAGCTCAGAGAATGTTAGAGAAGGGGTGCTCTAGTTTCTAGCTCATATAGTGGATGCGAGTCAAGGAGAAGGATTGAAGAGAGAAGATGTGAGGGTAGTCTGTGACTATCCTGAGGTGTTTCCTGAAGAGTTACCAGGACTCCCTCCCAATCGGGAAATTGAGTTGGCCCCAGGAACCAACCCAATTTCGAAGGCACCTTATCGCATGGCACCAGCAGAACTGAAAGAATTACAAGAACAATTGCAAGAGCTGCTTGACAAGGGTTTCATCCGCCCTAGTCATTTACCTTGGGGAGCTCCTGTACTTTTCGTCAAGAAGAAGGATGGGTCTATGCGTCTGTGCATAGACTACAGAGCTCTGAACAAGGTAACCATCAAGAACAAGTACCCCCTTCCAAGGATAGATGATTTATTTGATCAGCTGAAGGGAGCCACAGTGTTCTCCAAGATAGATCTGCGATCAGGTTACCATCAGCTCAGAGTGAAGGTGGGTGATGTGCCAAGGACTGCTTTCAGTACAAGATATGGGCACTATGAGTTTGTGGTCATGCCCTTTGGAGTGACAAACGCCCCTGCGACGTTTATGGATCTAATGAATAGAGTGTTCAAGGATTTTCTAGACAAGTTCGTCATTGTCTTCATTGATGATATCCTAGTGTATTCAAAGACTCGGAAAGAACATGAAGAACACCTGAAGATAGTGTTGCAAACCTTACACCAGAAGGAGTTGTACGCCAAATTCTCAAGGTGTGAGTTTTGGCTAAATCAGGTGACCTTTCTAGGTCACATTGTATCCAAAGAAGGCATTCAAGTTGATCCAGCCAAGATAGAAGCAGTCAGCAACTGGTGTAGACCCAAGAATGCCAGTGAGATCAGAAGTTTCTTAGGCCTGGCAGGATATTACAGAAAATTTGTGGAGGACTTTTCCAGGATAGCCTCTCCACTCACAGCCTTGACCAGAAAGAACAAGAAGTTTGAATGGTCAGATAAATGCGAGCACAGTTTTCTAGAGCTGAAGAAGAGGCTGACCAGTGCTCCCATCCTGACTGTTCCAGAGAGTGACAAGGCCTTTGACATCTATAGTGATGCATCCAAGATGGGCCTTGGAGCTGTCCTCATGCAAGATGGTAAAGTAATAGCATATGCCTCCAGACAGCTCAAGGATTATGAGAAGAATTACCCTACACACGACCTTGAGCTAGCAGCTGTGGTTTTTGCACTGAAGCTCTGGAGACACTACCTATATGGAGTGCAGTGCAGGATCTTCACAGACCATCAGAGTTTGAAGTACTTCTTCACTCAGAAAGATCTGAATATGAGGCAGCGCAGGTGGCTAGAGTTGGTCAAAGATTATGACTGTGAAATCCTCTACCATCCAGGTAAAGCTAATAAAGTGGCAGATGCACTGAGCAGAAAATCTTGTGCGGCACTGATGTCCTTATCATCACTGTCTCTACCACTTCAGAAAGAAATAAAGAATTTTGGAGTCGAGGTAATAATTGGGCAACTTTTTGCATTGACTCTAGAGTCAACCCTGCTTATAGATATACAAGGAAAGCAAGATCAAGACCCAGAGATCCAGAAGATCAAGCAGGGGATCCAAGAGACAGAAAATTCAGAGTTTCGAGTATCAGATAGTGGCATCCTCTATTTTGGAGACCGCCTTTGCGTCCCCAATGATGAGGAACTAAGAAAGAATATTTTAGAAGAAGCCCACAGTACCCCGTACTCTATGCATCCTGGTTCTACCAAGATGTACCAAGATTTAAAGCAAAGGTTCTGGTGGTCTGGACTCAAGCGAGACGTGGCCAGATATATCAGTACCTGCTTGACCTGCCAGAGGGTTAAAGCCGAGCACCAGAGACCAGGAGGAGTTCTGCAGCCTCTTCCCATTCCAGAGTGGAAGTGGGAAGAAATATCCATGGACTTTATCACAGGTCTTCCAAGAACCACCCATGGACACGATGCAATTTGGGTGATAGTGGACAGATTGACCAAGTCTGCCCACTTCCTAGCCATCAAGTTATCGCATTCGGTAGAACAATTAGCACAGCTGTACGTGAGAGAAGTAATCAGGCTTCACGGAGTCCCGAAGTCGATCGTTTCTGACAGAGATGGGCGATTCATCTCCCATTTTTGGAGGTGTGTTCAGAACGCCCTAGGCACCAAACTTCAGTTCAGCACAGCCTTCCATCCCCAGACAGATGGACAAACAGAGAGAGTAAATCAGATTTTAGAAGACATGCTCAGGGCTTGTGCGTTGGACTTTAAGGGTAGTTGGTGCAAATTTCTGTGCTTAGCTGAGTTTGCCTACAACAATAGCTATCAGGCCACCATCAGGATGGCACCTTATGAGGCATTATATGGCAGGAAATGTAGATCACCCATATGTTGGCAAGAAGCTGGTGAGAAAAAAGAGATGGAGTCAGGACTAGACAGCCAGACTGAGCTTATAGAGGAGACCACTCAGGCTATCCAGACGATCCGCCAGAGGATTGAGACTGCCCAGAGTAGACAGAAAAGTTATGCTGACACACGCCGTAGGCCACTTGAATTCCAAGTTGGAGATTCAGTATTTCTCAAGGTCGCTCCCATGAAGGGAGTGGTGAGATTTGGCAAGAAGGGCAAGCTGAGTCCTCGCTACATAGGACCCTATAATATTATAAAGAGAGTTGGGAAGGTAGCCTATGAGCTGGACTTACCAGAGGATATGTCAGCTATCCATAGTACATTTCATGTCTCTATGCTAAAGAAGTGTATTCACGACCCTAGCCAAGTGATTCAGCCTCAGTCAGTACAGATCCAAGAAGATCTTAGTTATGAGAGCAGACCGACACAGATAGTGGACAAAGCAGTTAAAAGATTAAGAAACAAAGAAGTGCCACTAGTGAAGGTCATCTGGCAGAATCAAAAGCATGAAGAGGCTACTTGGGAACGTGAGGACAGCATGAGAGAACGATATCCAGAGTTATTCTAAGTTCGAGGACGAACTTTTTATAAGGTATGGGGGATTGTAACGCCCCAAAATTCCCATTTTTAGTTTTTAAAGTCCTTAGAATTATTTAGAAATAGTTTAGAAATATTCTAGATATTTTTAGGAATTTTTAGAGTATTTTTATGGAATTTTCCGAGTCCGTTTGGTATTTTTGGAAAAAAGGGAAAAAGAAAATAAAAAGAAAAAAAATTAATAAAACACTAAAGGGGCAGCCGGCGCTCGAACCCCCGACCACCACGAAACCAAGGGAGCGCGCGGCCAGCTGGGCTAGGTATCAAGCACAGAAAAGAAAGGAGAGACCTATATTTAAGGGGTAGTTAGGTCGAATTGCCCCATAAGTATAAATGGAAAAAAAAAACCAGTTTAGTGCAGCGGGTGGATCAAACCCGCGACCACCACGAAACAGCCCGCGCGCACAACCAGCCGAGCTAGGGTATCAAGCACAGAAAAGGAAGGAGAGATTTATATTTAAGCCGTAGTTAAGTTAATCCGCCCCCTTAAGTATAAATAGCTAATTAAAGAGAGAAGTTTTATTTTCTCTCAAACCCTCTCCCTTCCCCTAACCTGCGCCGACCCTCTCTTCCCTCTCCTCTCTTGGGCGACACCAACACCAAGCCAAGAGGGCCGACCGAGACCCGTCTCCAAGAGATAATCCTATATTCGGGATCCCCGCGACGAGAGGAACGCGTAGACGTAAAGAATTCTTCGAGATCTTAAGTTTTCTCCGAGCTCTAGACCTCTATCTTGGTTGTAAGTCCAAGATATCAATGTAAGTACTGCTCACCTGCAATAAGAGGCGGTTTTACCGCGAGAATTTCCTTTAAAAGTTTTTAAAAGAGAATTTTTCCTTTTTGCTTCAGTTTTGCATGTGCTCTTAGTTTCTTATATGCTTGTATATGTTTGATAAGCACCCTATGTGAGTTTAGGGTCAAGAAAGTTATGAGGAAAGAAAAGAAGATAAAGATAAGAAAAGAAAAGGCCAAGGCCTTAAGAAAATCCCCAAAAGTCAAGACTTAGGGATTTTAGCACGCAAGGTGCTCCAGAAAAATGCCAAGGCATTTACAGATCAGTAAGAAAAGAAAGAAAAGCTATTTTACTTTATAAGGCCAGTACCCGGCGTCCAAGGGCGTCGTTAAAGAAATCCAGGTGTCCAATTCCAAGGTCTTGGCCCTGGTAGACCAAGGTCTGCTCTATTAGGATTGGTGGCTCGCTACCCCAACCTTTTAGGGAACGCGCATTCAGATGGTACTTACGTCTTCAGTGGATCCAAGTGATTAGTATTTTCAAGTATATGCTTTAGCAAAGTTTTCGAAAATACAAAAAGTTTTCAAAAGATAAAGAATAGCTAAAGTTTCAAGTTGAGCCAAGAAAAGTAGATTGAGATTATTTATTGCTTGAGTATGCATGTTTTGAGTTATACATGTTTAGTTTAGTTTTCTTTCAAGCATATCAGTATCTCATATGATTTTCATATTGTTCTAGAAGCATGTATGCATATTTCGAGTTTTTGTGAGCTAGATAGTACTTACTAAGCTTTTGCTTATAGATGCATTTCCTCTTATTGCAGATAAAGGTAAAGGCAAGCAATTCTGAAGGAAGACGACGAGGCGGTGCTGAGTAAAGTGTGTGTGGTGGCTGAGTATGGAGAGATCTTCGAGACAAGACAATTTAACTATTCAAACTACAATGTTATAGTTTATTCAGATTTTAAGTTCTTGTTTTATGGAGTTAGTAAACATTTAAGTTTTGGATAGTTTTACATGCTCAATTGCTTAGAGTAGAGTTTCCATGTCATTTCATTTAGCTTATAAAATCTTATGCTTGCATTGGATGAGTAGAAATGTGAGTAGATGGAGATATTGATACTTTGTTAGAAAATAGACGCATGTGCCAAGATAGTATCAAATTCTCTTTGAACTAAGTTTTTATTGCTTAAATATGTCTAGAAAAGTTGCATTCATATTCCATAATGCTTTAGAAGTGTTATAGAACCTTGCATGATGAGTTTAAATGGTTAGAAGCAAAGATTGGTACAAACCTTAGTGTTAAAGTTTAAATAGCTTTTAGTAGTTTGTTTTCTTCCATAAAAGTCCTAAATTCAAGTTTGTGGATTCGTTTGATTGGCTAAACCTTTTAGGAAACTGACATAGAGTATAGAAATGGCATCATAGTGTTATATGGCCCGAAATTGAAGGAATGGTGGCCTTGGACAGCAAGGGCCGAATTCTGTAAAACAGAATACAGCCGTATCAGTCGACTGCCACGTCATCAGTCGACTGATACAGGCTGTTTAAGAAGGGTAAGGTTATTTTCGATAAGTATTAGCTATGGGTTCGAGAAGAGAGTATGACATGGTATTATTATACATGATTTGCTTAAGTTAGAATATAATTGTTAGCAGAATCTAAAAGTTTAAAAGAAAAAAAAAAAAAAGATTTCCGCATTTTACTTTTAGTCATGTATCAAAAGTAGAGAAGTAGAGAGAAGTAACGATCCGTCTAAGACAGGAGAAGGCGGGTCGCTACACTCGGGAGATTTGAGCCCGAGTTAGGAACTCGGGAGACCTGAGCCCGAGTTGGGAACTCGGGAGGTCAGTTCGGGGGACTCGAGTTGGGAACTCGAGAGAGGCCGAGTCGGAGCTCGGCGGACCGAGTCGGAACTCGGCGGATCGGGTCGGCACTCGTCAGACTGCGTCGGAGCTCGGCAGACTGGGTCGGGAGCTCGCCACTCGGGAGACTTGGTCGGGAGACCGAGTCGGAAGCCCGAGAGGATGGAGGAAAGAGAAAAGTCTCTTTTCATTGGATGAAAAGATTCTTTTCTTGCATGGGAAATGATAAAGAGCCACATAGAAAGATGTGCTCTTTATTGGAAGGCTAAAGAGACACAAACCTCTTCATATTCATGGGATGATTATAAAAGAGGGCCTGGTGACTTTGGATAACTTCTTCTTCTTGCCTTAGCTTTTCCCCTTCCCTTTCTCTCTTCTTCCTCTCCTCCACTCTTGGCCGAAACCTTACTGTAAGGTTCTTGGTGTTTTCGAGCTACCTCAAGTTGCTAGCACAACTAAGGTAGTTCTCCCGAAGTTGAGAGATTGTGTCCGTGTGGATACGAATAGAGGCACGGATGTTTGAATGTGTGATAGATACTATTTTATTGATTATTTAAGTTGCTAAAATCCATGTTTGACTTATGTTTTTATTGCTAAAATTGTGAAATTGCCCTAGGTTTTAGAACTTACCTTTGTTTTGGACTTAATTGCAAATTTGCATAAAATTGGATTATTTGACCACTAAATTCTTGATCTATTTTTGTAGGCATCAAAGGTTCAAGGATTTAGGGCATATTGGATCAAACTTGAGTCGGAAGTGAACCGGATCGAATTATCAAGCTTACGATTAATCCGAGCCGTCCGATTCAAGAGCGGCTAGATCTGAGCCATCCGGGACAATCTGAAGCAATCCGAGCTAGGGCTAGGGTTGATCAAGCACCCTGATCAAGATCTGATGGTTTCATCCCAATCAGAGCTAAATCAACCGTTGGATCAAGCTCGGAGGGCTCTAGATCATCCATTCACAGATTGAGTTGATCTGGACCATCCGTTGCACATCTGGAGGATCCGAGCTACCACGAGGCAGATCCTGACCCCAGATCATCATCATTAAAATTTGGATCAAATCAGAGCAAGATCAGCCGTTGGATTCAGCCAAATCGATCTGGACCGTCCATTGCTAATGTATTTAATCAAATTTTCTGCGCAGCTAACCTTCGTCGCGTCTTCAGTGTTCTTCGTCGTTTTTCCACAGTTCTTCATCGTTTCTTCAGATTTTGTTTCCAAGAAGGCGTGACCACTTCAACTTCCATCCCAAATCAAGAATTGAGTCTTTGGCGATCGTTCCTTGAAGAATTCAGCTCCATTTGCGCTGGAACAGGGATTGTTTGTGGGTTTCGGAAATTCCTCAGTCCGACCACTGTCTTCTCAACCACGATCCATTTCCAAGCTTCTGAGCCATTTGTAGGGGTTCTCAGGTGAGCTCAAAAGCTTCCCAATTCATCATCGCAGCTCCACCAATTGAGATAGAGAGATTCGGATTGTAAATTCCAACCAAGCGTAGATTGGAGCAGAATCGACTTCAGAAATGAATTTCCACTGATTTGCTGAGCCTAGGGGTTCGAAGCCAGCTCTTGCTTGACGACCAAGAAGTTCTTGAGCTGAGGAAGGGTTGAGGAGTAGCTTAGATACTTAATTTTCATGTTTTGTAGCTGTAATTGGATTTCTGCACTTGTTCTGTTTTTGCATTTTTATTCCAGCAGCTTAATTCGAAGTTTCTGAATTGTTTAGCTTAATTAGGTTTTAAATCTTCAAGTTAGTTAGTTTATGAGCTTGTTTAGATGACAATTAGATTCAATTTCAGCTAGTTTGCAGTTTAAATTCTTGCGTGCCAATTCCCAGTTTGCGTGCCATTTCATTTCCTGAATTTTCTTCAGTTTCTGATTTGTATCCGAGTGTTTGACCTCTGAATTGTTTCCAAGATTTGTAGTTGTTAATTTCTGCTCTAGCATTAGATATATAGTGTGTTTAGTTAAATTAGCATTTAAATGTAGTTCTTTGCAATCCTATTTCTTGCGTATCAGTTTTCCATTGCGAGTATAGTTAATTTCTACAAATTTCAGATTCGTAAGTGTAGTTGTTTGAATTGTCTCAGCTGTAGTTTGGTTTAATCTTTCAGTCTAGTTAGTTAAGTCACTTGTTAGTGAGTAGATACACTTCATTTTAGCTTGTTTCCTGCTTTAATTCCTGCGCATAAATTCTATTGTTGTGTGCCATCCCATTGCTGAAAAACTCAATCGATTTGCTGCAATTTTCAGTTGAAAAGTTTCTGAATTCAAGCTAAGAGAACATTAGTTTTTCCAGCTTAGTTTTCTGGCATTTTAATTAGTGCAATCAAAATAAGTTGTTTGTGTTTTGCGCCCAAGCTTTGTGCTGAGTTATGAATATCAAATCTGAAATTTTTGCATTTCTCATCTCTGAATTTTCTTTGCTTCTCTAATTCTGATTTCAGTTTTACTTCCTTACCTTAGTTTTGCTTAGTTCTATCTTAATCCCATTGTTTTCCAATTGAATCACTCAGTTTAAACAATTGAGCTGAAAGTTTACTTATTTCATAAGGTTGGTGTTAGTTTTTGGCACAAAGAGTTGTCCTTTTGCGTGCCAACTGCCTTGGATCCATTTGCATCGAATTTTAACTTGCTTTTGTGGCATATGATTGTGTTTGAAATCAATAAGCTTGAACACACTAATATCTGAATTTTGTTGGCAGTGGTTGGGTTCCAAAAACATTATAGCTAAGTTGAAGTTTGTTGCTTGTGTAAATTTCGAATCTCCTTTGCATTGATTTGTTGCAAGCTTGTTGTTTCCGAAAACTCCTATCACTGCTTTTACTTCATTGCATAGCAGTTCTTTTGTTTTGTTGAAATCAGAAATCAGTTTAAAAAAAAAAATCTCGTGAGTGCTTGATTAGGTTTTCATTGGTTGAATTAGCATTTGCCATCAATTGTTTGGTTATTAGTTGAGTTTAATTCCTTCCATAACATCTTCACTTTAATTTAAAACTCAAAACCCAATTTACTTATTTGAAACCCAAAAACACAAATGACGCATAAACCAAGCTCGAATCGAACAACGTCAACTAGCCCCGAAAAAAAATACGACCTGTGGCCCCTTTACTACGTTTTCATATTCTTGATTGTAAAAAGGGTTTCCAGCATTTTATTCATATCTAAATTTGAGACCCACATTCGTGACAGTCTATTTTGGGTTCATTAAATTTTTGGCGCCGTTGCCGGGGAACTACTAGTTGACTTGTTTGATTTTTTACTTGTGTACTTATTTCATATCATTCTTGATTTATTTTTGTGCTTATTGCTATATCTTTTGATTTGATTTTATTTGTTTTATCTCTTTATCCACTTTTACTGCGATTTGTTTTGTTTTATGACCAGGTCTTCAGGTGGTGATTTAGAAGAATTCGACCCTGAGATTGAGAGGACTTTCAGAGGTAGGAGGAGTCAGGGCATTCTTTCTGAGACTACAGATATCCCTCCTATTCAGACTATCTTCACTCACTCAGGCAGTGACATGGAAGACCACCAGAGGACGATGAAGGAGCTTGCAGCACCGGATGCTGCATTTCAGTACTCCAGCATAGCTTATCCAGAGCTGGGGGGGGGGAATTTTGAGTTAAGATCTGGACTTATAAATTTGCTGCCAAAGTTTCAGGGATTAACTGGAGAGGATCCAAATAGGCACCTGCACGAATTCCATGTTGTATGCTCCACTATGAAGCCTCAGGGCATTTCTGAAGAAGACATCAAGCTGAGAGCTTTTCCCTTCACACTGACAGGAGCAGCAAAAGACTGGTTTTATTATCTACCTACAGGACATGTGTCCAGTTGGATCGCTATGGAGAAGGCATTTTTGGAAAAATATTTCCCAGCCTCTAGGACAGCTATAATCAGAAAAAGCATCTGTGGGATTCAGCAAGTGGTGGGCGAAACACTATATGACTACTGGGAGAGATTTAACAAGTTGTGTTCAAGTTGCCCCCAGCATCAGATCAGTGAGCAATTATTGATTCAGTACTTTTATGAGGGATTGCTGCAGATGGAGAGAGTCATGATAGATGCTGCAGCTGGAGGGGCCCTAGTGAACAAAACGCCAATTCATGCTAGGGAGTTAATTTCTAATATGGATGAGAATTCCCAACAATTTGGGAGTAGAGCCTTAACCACTAGAGGAGTGGGCGAAATTCAGGGAGTTCCTACTGATCAGAAGGAGGTTATGACTGCATTGATGGAGCTCACATTAGCTGTTAAGCAAATTGAACTAACTGTTGTAAGGCAAAATTCAACTCCTTCAGTACCTCCACAGTCAAGTCAAATGATAAGTGTGTGTGACATTTGCTCTAGTATAGAGCACACCTCAGATTCATGCCCCACCCTCCAACAGGATGAAACAGTAGCAGCATTAGTAAGAGGACAATTTCCAGCAAGAAACAATCCGTATTCCTCTACTTACAACCCCGGTTGGAGGAATCATCCAAATTTGAGGTATGGAAACGCTTTCTGCCAACAAGACCCTCAACCATAGCCTTCACAGCAGCCTCTACCGAATTTCCAGCAGCCCCAACAAACTCAGAAGAATCAACAAACTTTTCAGCCATCAAACCAAAGTTTTCAGCCTCCGTTTTAGCCTAATTTCCAACAATTTCAGCAACAATTTCAGCAATTCGAACCTCAATATCAGCCTTATCATCAAGGGCAGCAAGGTGGGCAATCGTTTCAAACATTTCCACCTCAAAACCAATCATTTTTCCAGCCTTCACAGCCCTTGAATAAGAATTTCCAGCCCTATAATCAAGGGTTTCAAAGTCAGAGTTTTCAGCCCCCGCCACAGAATTTTTCACTTCAAAATCAGAACTTTCAAGGTTACAATTCCTAGCAAGGTTTCCAAGCATATCAGCCATTTAATCAGCCCTATCAACAGCCCACTCAGTCCTTTAATCAGCCCCAACAGCCATGTTTTCAACAAAATCAGCAAGCTCCACCATTTCAGCCGACTACTTCATCCTTTCAAAATCAGTCAAGGAGCTATGCTAACCAAGGAGGGTATGAGAGCTCAAGTGGAGGAAATACGCAGCATCAACAAATGATGGAAATGATACAACAAATGTTTCCAACCATACAAAACCTTGAGAGGCAAATGGGTCAATTGGCTAGCGGGATCAATCAAAATCAAGCTCAAGGATCAAGTCAACTCCCTTCCTAAACTGTTCCTAATCCTAAAGGAAACGTGAGTGCTATTTATTTGAGGAGTGGGAAGGTTACTTCATCACCAAATGGTCCAAGAGCTAAAATTTCAGAAAACCGGACAGCAACTTCAGTTCCAGCCCAAAACAGCCATGAAACGATTCCAAATTCAGTGGATACCACCCCTAGCCCGTGCCCAACTTCCTCATCTAGCAATCCTCCAATTTTGGTGGAAAACGAAGCACAAATCAGTGGTGAAACAGATTTTACAGCAACCATTCCAAACAGGGCAGCAGCTCAAAAATCAGCCTCTCCTATTTCGGTTCAAGAGGAAGAATTTAGGGTTCCTTTACCTTTTCCACAGGAGAGAACTCCAACCAAAAGACACGTGGAGGAGGAGAAAGCAAAAGAATACAATGAGCTGGTAAAACTTTTTAGTAAAGTCGAAATTAATGTACCCTTGCTGACAATGATTAAATAGGTTCCTAAGTACGCAAAATTTTTGAAAGATCTATGTGTTAATAAGAGGAAGCTTAAGGAAAATGAGTTTGTCAGCATGGGGAAGAATGTTTCATCACTTATCCATGCCATACCTCAGAAATGTGAAGACCCTGGGATGTTCACTGTATCTTGTGAGATAGGAAGCACCACGCTACATGATGCCATGCTTGATTTAGGAGCTTCTATTAATGTCATGCCCAGGACAGTCTTTCAGATGCTTGGCATTGGTCCCCTACAATCCACTGGAGTTGTGATTCAGCTAGCAGATAGGAGCCAGACCCGCCCGGCAGGAGTTATTGAAGATGTGCTGGTTAAAGTGAAAGAGTTGATTTTCCCTGCGGACTTCTACATTCTAGACAAGGAGGGAGAGTATCTTGCACGTAGATCCTCACTCATTCTTGGGAGGCGTTTTCTGAAGACTGCCAAAACAATGATTGATGTTTATGCTGGCACACTCTCGATGGAGGTGGGAGACACAGTTGTCCAGTTTAGCCTTTTTGATGCTATGAAGCATCCGAGAGAGGATCACTCCATCAGGAGCATGGATATTCTTGATGAGCTGGAGCAGACAGAGTTAGAGGCTGAGGGATTTTTACCGGATTTTTCTGGAGGAGCTATGTATTCAGAGGAGGCTGAGAGGTTATTTACTGCTGAGACTGAGGATTTTTCAGAAGACATTTCAGATGCATTAATAGTTGGAGAGATTTTTCTAGGTGTAGGAGATTGCCTAGAGCCCCAAGGATCACTTATTCCAGTTGAGTGCCTACTAGAACTTGAACCTGATATGGAACCTATACTTGACCAGGAGGAGGCTATGGACACATCTATCATTATGGAACCTCCAGGTATTTTTTAGCACGATCAGGTAAGTATTTCTTTTATTTTTTTGGAAACATCAAGAGAGGTACCAAAATTTGATTTTATTGGCTGCGATAGAATTCTTGATATATCATGTGTGGTAAATAATTGTGAAAATTTCATTGAAGCATCCAAAATAGATTTCATTGATTATGATAAGTTTCTTGATGCATCTTGGGTAGATATTCATTGTGAAAAATTCTTTAAGTTGCCTAAAATTGATTTTATTGGATGTGATGCATTTTTGGATACATTTTATGCAAAGACTGATATTATTTCATTTCTTTCTTTCCCTGCACGCTTGAGAGGGGTACTACATGGTTTTGCAGGGTCCAGAAGACTTCTGGAGTGGGAGCTTCATTTGAACAGACTCAAACCTCCTGGAGGGTGTTCCAAAAAGAATAAAGAGGGAGGAGATGATTTTACTTTAATTCAAAACACTCTACCTCTTAAATGGGTCTTGTACTTAAATAACCTTCGTCCACCTGAACAAGTTGCTATAAAATCCAAGTGTGGGGGAGCGATGCACTGTAAAGTTGAACAAATGAAAGAAACTCTTTCGCACACCCAGACTCCTCCACTACCACGGTGGAGGCTATTTCTTGACAGACTCCGCCCGCTAGAAATAAAAGGGAGTTTGATTTTTCTTGCCTTTTCCTTTATTACATGTTTTCACTTTTAAAATGAGTTCTTGCAAATAAACACGTGAGTAGAGTAACATGAATAAAAGTCATTGTAAATACCATGTCTTTTGTTTTAGCATTTTTTTTCTTGCATGATTGGGAATAAATGTATCCCTCTAGGTTAACTTATTGTCATTTTAGAGTCTTTTGAAAAGAAATTAAATTTGGTTGTCGAAACTTACGGTTTGAGTTCATGGATGAAATCTTGGATACTTGAGTACGATTTTACTTTAGATTCTTAATTGAGGATTTGAGATGGATTATTTTTACTTAGTGAGATTAGCCTTATTTTGTGATACACATATGTTATTGTATTCTAGAACTTGCTTAGGTTCTTTCAAAATCATATTTCAATGGTTGGATCACATCTATAGGGACTAATCATTTTATTTACCTTTCCACATCAATTTGTCTATTCTATTCTAGTTGTCTTTCCTTATTCCTAATCTTAACCCCAATTTTTCTATGGATTTGTTTTCTTGGGATATTTTCTTGATGCTATTTTGCCCGAGACGGACAAAGATTTAAGTGTGGGGGAGTGACTAGTGATTTGGAAGCAATTTTCATTCCGAAAAAAAAAAATTTTGCAATTCCATGTGCCAAAGATGCGTATGAGTGAGTTTGGTGTCAAAATGAGCAAGAAGAAATTGTTGAGGATGGAGCCAATGGAGGCATCTAGATTCTTGATTATAATTTGAAAATCCAAGCTTACATGACCAAGCTCAAATTGGTTGATGAAGAAAAAAAGTCTGTGCCAAGGACTAAGTGGCACGCAATCATCAAATTGAAGTCAAATTCTGTGCTAAGGTTTTAACTGGTAGCTGTGAGGAAATCTGGAAACAAGCTAAACCGAAATTTGATGAAGTTTGAAGACAATCTGAATTGAATTCTGGAAATGAGGCTGAGAAAAAAAAATGCTGAAACTGCCCAAATCTGAACTGCATTGCAATTGTAGCTGCCGAGTATCACATCTGAGAGCTTCTGAAATTGAAACTGAAAAGGGAGTAAGCTGTAAGTTGACAGAAGCTGGCACAAGCTGAAAGTATCAAAGGATTGTAGAGAATTGCAGCTGCATAGAAGCTGTAAAGAAGCTAAAAATCTGAGTTGGAAAATCTGAAGCTTAAGCAGAATTCTGAGCTGATCAAGAAATAAAAATCTGGAAACCCTGATAGAAGTTGAACTACAGCTGAAGACAATTGGAACAAATCTGAATTGAAGCTGAGCAGCTGCTTAACATAAGCTTGACTCGACCACTTGGCTAAGGAAGAATTACAGCTGGACAAATCTGAGTTCAAGGAGAATCTGTGCAGATGCTATAGAAATCAGTAACAATTCTGCTGAGTTGAAACTAATGCTAAGAAAATCTGCCGATGAAGATTTGGAGCTACTGAAATGACAAAAGCTGTATGTAAAGTGAGCTGCAAGATGCTGAAATTTCTGGAGAGCAGTAAGATGGAACATGTAGCTGAAATGCAGCTAGGTAAAGTTTTTAAGAAGCTATGAATACTAATGGGACTAAGATTGTATCAACTTGAAGAAGAATCTGAATTTTGAGGAGCTATGAATCAAGATATTAAATGTAAAATGTATCTGAAGTTGAAGGTGCACATTCAATTTTGGATCTAAGAAAAACAAATGGCTGATAGAAGTTTCGAAGTGGAGCACCAAATTCTCCACTATCATTAATGCAATTGTTGTAAAGAAGGCAATGAATTGAAAGGATAATCTATTTCTGTTTGATACAAACTGCTGAGTGGAGGAATCGGACTGGAATGTAAATCAGATCAAAGTGCTCCATTTGAAGACTTCAGAAAAATAAAAAGAGGAAATAGGAGAAAAGAGAAGGAAGAAATTGGCACGCAAGTGGAAAAATTGGCACAAAGGGACTAGTGAGGAACTTTTATTATATTTTTGAAGTGCAAGGCAAGAGTTTACTCCATGACACTTTTGAATTCATTAGAGGACTCTAAAGAGGGGCAAAGCACATTGGAAAAATATCCTCAAGCACTCAAGTCTTCCACTTTATCCATTTTTTCATTTTTCTTGGCTTTTATTCCATTTCTTATCATTTTCCATGTTTTCACTTGTTTTTATAGATATTGATCCCAACCATGAATAATGGTGAAGAGTAGATAATAAGCAAGCCAATGGTAGTGCAAGAAGCATGTGTGTTTGAGTGAGCTCCACTTTCATCAGCAACATAGAACTTAAGGAGAGAGCCACAAAATTTTTCCTTGAAAGGCTAGTAATTTAAATTCATCTCAATGACTCATGATGGATGAAAAGGCTAAGTTGTTGATTTAAGGACAAGATACTAATCCATAGAGCTTAAATTTATGAGAATTGACAACCCTAGGTAATTTCTTTTCAATTGCTTCTAAACATGCTTAAGAAAGCCTAAGGGATACTTACTTATTATTTTCGCGAGACGCTCAAGGTTAAGTGTGGGAGAGTTGATAGATACTATTTTATTGATTATTTGAGTTGCTAAAATCCATGTTTGACTTATGTTTTTATTGCTAAAATTGTGAAATTGCCCTAGGTTTTAGAACTTACCTTTGTTTTGGACTTAATTGCAAATTTGCATAAAATTGGATTATTTGGCCACTAAATTCTTGATCTATTTTTGTAGGCATCAAAGGTTCAAGGATCCAGGGCATATTAGGTCAAACTTGAGTCGGAATTGAACCGGATCGAATTATCAAGCTTACGATTAATCCGGACCGTCCGATTCAAGAGCGGCTAGATCTGAGCCATTCGGGACCATCTGAAGCAATCCGAGCTAGGGCTAGGGTTGATCAAGCACCCTGATCAAGATCTGAAGGTTTCATCCCAATCAGAGCTAAATCAACTGTTGGATCAAGCTTGGAGGGCTCTAGATCGTCCATTCACAGATTAGGTTGATCTGGACCATCCGTTGCACATCTGGAGGATCCGAGCTACCACGAGGCAGATCCTGACCCCAGATCATCATCATTAAAATTTGGATCAAATCAGAGCAAGATCAGCCGTTGGATTCAGCCAAATCGATCTGGACCGTCCATTGCTAATGTATTTAATCAAATTTTCTGCGCAGCTAACCTTCGTCGCGTCTTCAGTGTTCTTCGTCGTTTTTCCACAGTTCTTCATCGTTTCTTCAGATTTTGTTTCCAAGAAGGCGTGACCACTTCAACTTCCATCCCAAATCAAGAATTGAGTCTTTGGCGATCGTTCCTTGAAGAATTCAGCTCCATTTGCGCTGGAACAGGGATTGTTTGTGGGTTTCGGAAATTCCTCAGTCCGACCACTGTCTTCTCAACCACGATCCATTTCCAAGCTTCTGAGCCATTTGTAGGGGTTCTCAGGTGAGCTCAGAAGCTTCCCAATTCATCATCGCAGCTCCACCAATTGAGACAGAGAGATTCGGATTGTAAATTCCAACCAAGCGCAGATTGGAACAGAATCGACTTCAGAAACGAATTTCCACTGATTTGCTGAGCCTAGGGGTTCGAAGCCAGCTCTTGCTTGACGACCAAGAAGTTCTTGAGCTGAGGAAGGGTTGAGGAGTAGCTTAGATACTTAATTTTCATGTTTTGTAGCTGTAATTGGATTTCTGCACTTGTTCTATTTTTGCATTTTTATTCCAGCAGCTTAATTCGAAGTTTCTGAATTGTTTAGCTTAATTAGGTTTTAAATCTTCAAGTTAGTTAGTTTATGAGCTTGTTTAGATGACAATTAGATTCAATTTCAGCTAGTTTGCAGTTTAAATTCTTGCGTGCCAATTCCCAGTTTGCGTGCCATTTCATTTCCTGAATTTTCTTCAGTTTCTGATTTGTATCCGAGTGTTTGACCTCTGAATTGTTTCCAAGATTTGTAGTTGTTAATTTCTGCTCTAGCATTAGATAGATAGTGTGTTTAGTTAAATTAGCATTTAAATGTAGTTCTTTGCAATCCTATTTCTTGCGTATCAGTTTTCCATTGTGAGTATAGTTAATTTCAACAAATTTTAGATTCGTAAGTGTAGTTGTTTGAATTGTCTCAGCTGTAGTTTGGTTTAATCTTTCAGTCTAGTTAGTTAAGTCACTTGTTAGTGAGTAGATACACTTCATTTTAGCTTGTTTCCTGCTTTAATTCCTGCGCATAAATTCTATTGTTGTGTGCCATCCCATTGCTGAAAAACTCAATCGATTTGCTGCAATTTTCAGTTGAAAAGTTTCTGAATTCAAGCTAAGAGAACATTAGTTTTTCCAGCTTAGTTTTCTGGCATTTTAATTAGTGCAATCAAAATAAGTTGTTTGTGTTTTGCGCCCAAGCTTTGTGCTGAGTTATGAATATCAAATTTGAAATTTTTGCATTTCTCATCTCTGAATTTTCTTTGCTTCTCTAATTCTGATTTCAGTTTTACTTCCTTACCTTAGTTTTGCTTAGTTCTATCTTAATCCCATTGTTTTCCAATTGAATCACTCAGTTTAAACAATTGAGCTGAAAGTTTACTTATTTCATAAGGTTGGTGTTAGTTTTTGGCACAAAGAGTTGTCCTTTTGCGTGCCAACTGCCTTGGAACCATTTGCATCGAATTTTAGCTTGCTTTTGTGGCATATGATTGTGTTTGAAATCAATAAGCTTGAACACACTAATATCTGAATTTTGTTGGCAGTGGTTGGGTTCCAAAAACATTATAGCTAAGTTGAAGTTTGTTGCTTGTGTAAATTTCGAATCTCCTTTGCATTGATTTGTTGCAAGCTTGTTTGTTTCCGAAAACTCCTATCACTGCTTTTACTTCATTGCATAGCAGTTCTTTTGTTTTGTTGAAATCAGAAATCAGTTTCAAAAAAAAAAAAAACTGGTGAGTGCTTGATTAGGTTTTCATTGGTTGAATTAGCATTTGCCATCAATTGTTTGGTTATTAGTTGAGTTTAATTCCTTCCATCACGTCTTCACTTTTATTTAAAACTCAAAACCCAATTTACTTATTTGAAACCCAAAAACACAAACGACGCATAAACCAAGCTCGAATCGAACAACGTCAACTAGCCCCGAGAAAAAATACGACCTGTGGCCCCTTTACTACGTTTTCATATTCTTGATTGTAAAAAGGGTTTCCAGCATTTTATTCATATCTAAATTTGAGACCCACATTCGTGACAGTCTATTTTGTGTTCATCAACGTGCAAGAGATCCGGCGCATCTTGGACGAGCGGGATAACCGAAGGGCACACTTCAAAGGTATAAACAGTAGATAAATCTATTAGATAGATAGATTTGTATGAGTTTTCTTTCGCATGGATCGCTCGTGGATTCTTGTTTCCGCTGCATTTTTATTAATTTGTGCTGGAGACCCCAATAGTGCATGCACACGAATCAACTTGATTTAGTACAAATATGAGTCCTTGATTTGCACTCCCTATGCACCCACATGTGAGAGAGTCTCTCCCATTCATTTGTTGACATCTAACATGCTTGTGAAATAATTTAAACTAACCAATATGCCTTGAAACTCCCAATGTGGGACTAAAATCTCACTCACAATGAAGTTTCTTTACTTCTCATCTCCATTTCCATTCACTTGTATCCAACAATCCCCCACATGAATGGTAACAGGGTATGTGATAGCATTCAGTAGTTGAGTCCAATATAGGACAAGTAGGTTTTACCTTTTGAACCTTCCCTTGTAAAGATTTGTTTGCTTACTGGCTGACAGTAGACATGATATCCTTGAACTGTGCTGTCGTTCGTGTAAGCATTGACATATCTCACCTAGGACTTTCCCTGATGCACCTCAGTTCTCATAAGTGTGTTCGTTCTTGCCCATGAACACGCCTGATTCTGCAAGAAGTTCTAAGAATAGTGCCTCCAATTCTCTTCGAAGCGACATCATTTCTTTCTCATATAGGTAACCTCTTAAGAGTTTTCCACATAACTCTATTGAATCATTAAAAGTTGCATGCTTAACCTCCATCCTTCACTGTTTCAATGGGTCATTCCCTCACAGTGAACAACTTTGTCAGTACAGTTAGGTTATCCCTTTGAACCTAGTTATTGGGATCTCTAGTCTGCATAGGTTGGGTTTCCTTTGTAGTAACATTTTCTACCGGCATCAAACTCATCCTTCTTGATGAGCTTGCAACTAACTCTCGATTTAACCCTTTGGTTAGAGGATCCGCTAAGTTATCATTTGACTTCACATAGTCAATAGCGATAACTCCAGTCGAGAGTAGTTGTCTAATGTTATTGTATTTACAATGTATATGTCTAGACTTACCATTATATAGATGGCTTTGTGCCCGGTTAATTCCAATTGACTATCACAATATATGCAAATTGTCGGCATGAGTTTCGGCCATCTCGGTACATCTTCTAAGACTTACCGTAACCATTCAGCCTCTTAACCATATTTGTCAAGAGTTATAAACTCAAACTCCACCGTGGATCTGGTTATTACAGTTTGCTTAGAAGATTTTCATGAAATGACTGCACTTCCCAGAGTGAATACATATCCAATCATAGACTTCGAGTCTTTTATATCAAATATCCAACTCGCATCGTTGTATCCTTCGATAATAGTAGAATATCTCATATAGTGCAGTCAGTTTCCACGAGTATATTTCAAGTACCTCAGTACTCTTTTTATCCCTTTCCAGTGGTCATCACCGAGATTACTCGTGTATCTACTCATTCTACTTTTTACTGCGTAGGCTAAGTCTAATCTTTTGCAATTTATCAAGTACATCAGACTTATAATCACCTGAGTGTAATCTACCTGAGAGATATTTTTTTCTCCATTTTTGATAGATATTGGCTTGTATCTATCGGTGTTCATGCTAATGCAGTATCATCATTAGTGAATTTGTCGAGAATCTTGTCCACGTAATGGGATTGACTAAGAACAAGTCCTTCTGCTGTTCTAAGAATTTTGATTCCTAGAAACACATCAGTTAGGTCTATGTCTTTCATGTCAAATCTTGAGTTCAATATGTCTTTAATTGATTTGATTATCTTATCATTACTTCGAATGATAAGTATGTCATCTACATATAAGCACATGATGACAAAGTTATTTTCTGTGGCTTTCGTGTAGACACATTTATCACATTCATTGAGTTTGATTCCACCTTCTTGCATGACATTATCAAATTTATCATGCCACTGCATTGGAGCTTGTTTCAAGCTGTATAACAACTTCACCAATTTACAAACCTGGTTATTCTGTCATGGCACAAAAAAACCCCTCGGGTAGCTCCATGTAAATTTTCTCTTCTAAATTCTCGTTTAGAAAGGTCGTCTTTACATCCATCTGATATATTTCCAGGTTCCATATGTAAGTGATATGAGAAAAGTGTCCAAAGGCAATCGCCTTATGATTGTAATCATTTATTTTAATAAATGAATATTCACTATTTGAGTATACATGTTTATGTATTTGATTGAGATCTTAAACTCATTTACTGAATGTCCGCAATACAATTCACAGCATGAGAGAATTTGTGATGAATTCACAACTAGTGATTATCTCTACATGTGCAATTGTGAAGTATTGAAATTGTCCCTAGTCAATGAATTGATAAATATGGACACTATCAATTCTGTTGAGACTAGCATGGGTTATTCTCTAATCAGCTGATTCTCACTGGCTGATGACATTGGGATGTCCAGAGATAAACATGAATGCTAGTTAAGGGAACTAGTTCATTGGAGTGACTGGCTGTAAAACTTCATATGGTAGTCTACATATAGACATGTCAGTGAAGTTCTTACTGCAGCTTAAGTGTGATGTTCCTTTGACTTGCGGTGTTCAAGTCATCTTGTTATGGAGACTTATACTTTGACATCTTAAGCAAGCATCTCCAAGGAGGTGTGGACCCAGGATGATTGGGTATAAGCCAAAGTGCCCGAAGATGTTTGAACAACCTACAAAGGATTCACCACTCCTTGCGAAGAGATGTATACCCAAGGCCTATCGTCGGATTGTTACTCGAAGCCTCTGGCCAGAGCATGACATGTTCAGAGTATGAATCTCTTAAATACATGAGAGTAATTAGAATCCGTAGGACGAGAAAACGTTACTTGGGCTAGGTGTGACGTAGTCAGCCTTGTGGGGACTGACACACATAGACCATGTCCTGAACCGAGTGGGTATAAGATGGTGAAGGGAATGTGGCACAATTCATTATAGCTGCTGAAGGGTTTCAGAATTGTTTCTGAGGTCAACCGTTGATCTTTCGATTAATTGGGGATCATGATGTACTACTAGGTGTCACTCAAGATCGTTCTATAATTGGTTAATTATAGACGGCCAACATAAATCAAAAGCCTATTTAGTCACACGCACTACGAGTAATCCGAGGGATTTAAAACGAGTTGAAAATTAGATTTTCCAATCAAGAGAGATTAGGTTTGGTTGAGCCAAACGATATGTCGAATCTGAATTATTCAGAGACGCATCGGAAGCGTAAAATGATTAAGTCTTTTGAAGACTTAATGGATGAATTAAATGAGTTTAATTCATTGGGGGATGGCCTGGATAGGCCGGCCAAAGAGGGTCCCCACCCTCTTTGCTTGGCCGGCCACAACAAAGGGAGGAAACCAAATTGTTTGTTTCAATTTATAAAATAAATCAAGTGTGGTTTGTTTTATAAAATTAAGGATGATAAAGAAATTTATATAAAGAAATTTATATAAAATTTATTTTTCATGGAAATTAAAATGAACCATGGATTAGTTTATTTTATTTTATAAAATCAATCATGGATTGATTTACCATGATAAAGAAATTTATATAAAAAATTTATATAAAATTTATTTTTCATGGAAATTAAAATAAATCATGGATTGGTTTATTTTATTTTATAAAATCAATCATGGATTGATTTACCATGATAAAGAAATTTATATAAAATTTATTTTTCATGGTAATTAAAATGAACCATGGATTGGTTTATTTTATTTTATAAAATCAATCATGGATTGATTTACCATAATAAAGAAATTTATATAAAAAAATTTATATAAAAAAATTTATATGATAAATTTCTTATAAAAATTTATTCCATAAGAAAAAAAGAGACTTGGTTGATTTTTATCATGAATTAAAATATGATTTTAACCACGATATAAAATCAAGACTTGGCATGATGGAATAAGTCATAGAAAATTTATATGATAAATTTCTTATGAAAATTTATTCCATAAGAAAAAAGAAACTTGGCGGTTGAGAGACCACTATATAAAGGACCCAAGGCAAGTCTTGGATATCATTCAAAATAATCCAAGTATTCTTGCTTGGGCTCTCTCCCTCTCCTCCCATCTTTCTCTTGGCCGACCTCTCCCTTCTTCTCCCTTCTTCTTGCCGTGAGCACAAGGAGAAGCACCAAGGCGACGAAGTTCTTCCGTTGAGACGATCTTCCTCTCTGGCCATCATCACCTTGGGATTGGGCGCAAGTCATCTTCCTCCTCCTCGCCGGAATTGTTATTCCGGCCAACCTTCGTAGTGAGTTTTTTCGATATGATTACTTTTCTCTTGGTTTCTTGTAGCGTTCTCGGAGAATCTAGTAGTTCTCGAGAACACGAAACTCGTGGCTTTGCGAAGTCATCCCGAAGATACTCGGCGTGGACGCGAATAGAGGCGGAGCTTCCGAGGGACGCTTACGGTTGGATCTCGTCCCTTTCTTCGAGTTACGTGAGGTAACATGTAAATTAGTTTACGTTTCTGTAAAATTTTAAATATATGATCATGTCTACACAACATAAGGTTGCATGCTTAGATGTGTGGTTAAGTAATTTGAGAAATTATTTATGCTAAATCTTCCGCTGCATGTAATCAACATTAAAATTACAAACCCGCATCCATGTCAACATGCACCCGGTCCCAACACCATAGAGCAACAATAGTCAAAAACATTCTAATGGAAGTTATTCTCGACACTGGAGAATATATATCAAAGTAATCAGGGTCTTCTCATTGTCGGTAACCTTTAATTACCAATCTGGCCTTATACTTGTCAATTGTGCCATCTGATTTTATTTTCTTCTTGAAAATTCACTTGCAACTTAATGGTTTACTCCCCAGAGGAAGGTCCACAAGTTCCTAAGTGTGATTTTGCAAGATAGATTCTATCTCAGATGCAATTGTCTCTTTCCATTGAGGTCTCTCAGAAGGGTTTACTGCTTCTGAGTAACTTTGGTGCTCACATTCCAGTATAAAAGTGATAAAATCTATTCCATAAGATTTTTTCACCTGAGCTATCTTACTTCGCTTAGGCGCAGCCTCAACTGGTTCATCATCATCTTTTTCCTCTAGTATTTCATCCACCCGTTTTGAGGAGTTAACATCCTCTCGGGTCTTATATGAAAATACATGCTCGAAGAATGAGGTATTTCTCGATTCTATTATTGATTTTTTGTGTATATCCGGTAATTGTGACTCATATACACAAAATCGATACGCACTGCTATTATGTCCATATCCGATAAATATGCAATCAATAATTTTTGGTCCTATCTTAATCCTTTTCAAATCATGGACCAAAACTTTGACAAGACACCCCCACACTCGTAAATATCTGTAGGATAATCATATTCCATTTCATAACTCATAAGGGCTCTTATCTATTTTCTTTCAAGGGATCTTGTTTAAAAGGTAATTAGCTATTAGCATAGTTTCCCCCATATGGAATCTGGCAGTCCAGAGTTCAATAGAAGAGCATTCATCATTTCTTTAAGAGTTTGATTCATTCGCTTAGCGACTCCATTCTGCTGAGGGGTATAAGGAGTTGTTGTTTCGTGTCTGATCCCATGTTCAACACACAACTCAGCGAATGGTGATACATATTCACCGCCTCGGTCGCTTCGAACCACCTTAATCTTCTTATTAAGTTGGTTTTCAACCTCATTCTTGTAGAGAACGAATTTCTCTATAGCTTCGTCCTTGCATTTGAGAATATACACATAACAATATTGTGTTATCATCTATAAAAGTAATGAAGTACTTATTCCCACCATGTGTCGATTTACCTTTTAGGTCACATACATCAGTGTGAATTAGGCGGAGTGGTTCGTTGCTTCTTTCAACGTGTTGAAAGGATGATCTTGTCAATTTTGCTTTAACACAAGTCTCACACTTGTGTTTTGGATCAAGGTAGAATGTCGGTATGTTTTGCATGTTTATTAATCTATGTAGTATATCGTAATTCACATGTTCTAGTCTACCATGCCATAAACATGAAGACTCAAGCATATAAGTAGAAGAGCTCTCAATTTTATTTATCTTAGGCCTAATGGTCATTGTTGATGCAGTCTGGCCTTGATTGTTGTTTTGGTGTTGACAACGATTTTAAGTTAGGAGGATGATTATGATATGGAAAATCCTAATCTGGGAGGTTAGGTGGATTATGATTAAGTCTTGATCGAGGATTAGGCATGATTTGGAAAATCCTAACCTGGGAGGTTAGGTGTGATGATTATGATGATTATGATTAAGTCCTAATCGAGGATTAGGCATGATATGAAAAATCCTAACCTGGAGGGTTAGGTGTGGAAAATCCTAGCTTGGAGAGCTAGGTGTTGGAGAATCCTAACCTGGGAGGTTAGGTGTGGAAAATCCTAGCTTGGAGGGCTAGGTGTTGGAAAAGTCCTAATTCGGAAGGGTTGGGTGAAAAGTCCTAGCTTGGAGGGCTAGGTGAAAAGTCCTAACCTGGAGGGTTAGGTGCAAATTCCCATCCTGGAGAATTAGGTGAAAAAGTCCTAGCTTGGAGGGCCAGGTGCCTAGCTTGGAGGGCTAAGTTGGATGATGTTCTAACTCGGAAGAGTTGGGTGAAAAGTCCTAGCTTGGAGGGCTAGGTGAAAAGTCCTAGCTTAGAGGGCTAGGTGAAAAGTCCTAACTTGGAGGGTTAGGTGCAAATTCCCAACTTGGAGAGTTAGATGGAAAAATCCTTAGCTTGGAGGGCTAAGGTGGATGAATTCCTAGCTTGGAGAGCTAGGGTTGAGTCACTGGATCGGTCTGGTGACCAATCAGGGACATTGGCACGCTGTTCCTTAGTGGATCGTTCTGGTGACCGATCCAGCTATGTCTGATCGGACTGGTGACCGATCAGGGAGCGCACAGTGAGATTGGGAATCTACTGTGTGGCTCCTGATCGGACCGGTGACCGATCAGGGAGCAGGCTGCTTCCTTGCTGTCTTGCTTCTGATCGGTCTGGTGACCGATCAGGGAGCAAACGGTGAGTGAGTTCCCTTGCTGATCAAAGTCTTGGATCGGTCTGGTGACCGATCAGGGATCTTGGATTTGATTAAAAAGTTACTGTTCATCTGCTCTGATCGGTCTGGATGACCGATCAGGATCCAATCTGATCGGTCTGGTGACCGATCAGGCTTCACCCTGATCGGTCTGGTGACCGATCAGGAGTGTATAGCTGCGAGAGCTGGGAATCCTGGCAAAGCAGTGGATCGATCTGGTGATCGATCCACACACCCTGGATCGGTTCGGTGACCGATCACTTTAATTCAAATTCCACTGACAGACGTGGTCAGAGCGTCTGACCGAATCCGATTTGCTGATGTATGTTGATATGTTGCTTGATCTTCTGCTCTAATGCTCTGATTGAGTTTCAGATGACAGAGGAAGACTCAAACACTCAAGGAGAAGTCAAGGCGTGCTTTCCTTGGAGCAGGTTTATCCCTTTTCCCATCTCAGGTTGTAACGGCGAGCTGCGGACTGGAGCTAAGACTGGGGCTTGGCTGAGGAGCTCAGTGAGTCCAGAGATAGCTCAGTAGAGGCTGGCGTTGGCAGATGAGTAGCTGGGAGCTACAGAGATGGTGTCACCTGTCGCTTGGCGGAGAAACAAAAAGGAACGCGAGAGTGGAGTTCAAGATGACTTACAGTTGATACTTGTTGAACTTCTTCGTGCTCTTGAGTTCCTGAGCGAAAGA
>JAGFNQ010002048.1:339376-353580 GCA_024364735.1 Boesenbergia rotunda | reverse complement strand
GTACCAAGATTTAATAAAGCAAAGGTTTTTGGTGGTCTGGACTCAAGCGAGACGTGGCCAGATATATCAGTACCTGCTTGACCTGTCAGAGAGTCAAGGCAGAGCACCAGAGACCAGGAGGAGTTCTACAGCCTCTTCCCATTCCAGAGTGGAAGTGGGAAGAAATATCCATGGACTTTATCACAGGTCTTCCAAGAACCACCCATGACATGATGCAATTTGGGTGATAGTGGACAGGTTGACCAAATCTGCCCACTTCCTAGCCATCAAGTTATCGCATTCGATAGAGCAATTAGCACAGCTGTATGTGAAAGAAGTGATCAGGCTTCATGGAGTTCCCGAGGTCGATCGGTGTCTGACAGAGATGGGCGATTCACCTCCCATTTTTGGAAGTGTGTTCAGGACGCCCTAGGCACCAAACTTCAGTTCAGCACAGCTTTCCATCCTCAGACAGATGGACAGACAGAGAGAGTAAATCAGATTTTAGAAGACATGCTCAGGGCTTGTGCTTGGACTTTAAAGGTAGTTGGTGTAAATTTCTGTGCTTAGCCGAGTTGCCTACAATAATAGCTATCAGGCCACCATCAGGATGGCACCTTATGAGGCATTATATGGCAGGAAATGTAGATCACCCATATGTTGGCAAGAAGCTGGTGAGAAGAAGAAATGGAGTCAGGACTAGACAGCCAGACTGAGCTTATAGATGAGACCACTCAGGCTATCCAGACGATCCGCCAGAGGATTGAGACTGCCCAGAGTCGACAGAAAAGTTATGCTGACACACGCCGTAGGCCACTTGAATTCCAAGTTGGAGATTCAGTATTTCTTAAGGTCGCTCCCATGAAGGGAGTGGTGAGATTTGGCAAGAAGGGCAAGCTAAGTCCTCGCTACATAGGACCCTATGAGATTATAAAGAGAGTTGGGAAGGTAGCCTATGAGCTGGACTTACCAGAGGATATGTCAGCTATCCATAGTACATTTCATGTCTCTATGCTAAAGAAGTGTATTCACGACCCTAGCCAAGTGATTCAGCCTCAGTCAGTACAGATCCAAGAAGATCTTAGTTATGAGAGCAAACCGACACAGATAGTGGACAAAGCAGTTAAAAGATTAAGAAACAAAGAAGTGCCACTAGTGAAGGTCATCTGGCAGAATCAAAAGCATGAAGAGGCTACTTGGGAACGTGAGGACAGCATGAGAGAACGATATCCAGAGTTATTCTAAGTTCGAGGACGAACTTTTTATAAGGTATGGGGATTGTAACGCCCCAAAATTCCCATTTTTAGTTTTTAAAGTCCTTAGAATTATTTAAAATAGTTTAGAAATATTCTAGATATTTTTAGGAATTTTTAGAGTATTTTTATGGAATTTTCCGAGTCCGTTTGGTATTTTTGGAAAAAGGGAAAAAGAAAATAAAAAGAAAAAAATTAATAAAACACTAAAGGGGCAGCCGGCGCTCGAACCCGCGACCACCACGAAACCAAGGGAGCGCGCGGCCAGCTGGGCTAGGTATCAAGCACAGAAAAGAAAGGAGAGACATATATTTAAGGGGTAGTTAGGTCGAATTGCCCATAAGTATAAATGGAAAAAAAACCAGTTTAGTGCAGCGGGTGGATCGAACCCGCGACCACCACGAAACAGCCCGCGCGCACAACCAGCCGAGCTAGGGTATCAAGCACAGAAAAGGAAGGAGAGATTTATATTTAAGCCGTAGTTAAGTTAATCCGCCCCCTTAAGTATAAATAGCTAATTAAAGAGAGAAGTTTTATTTTCTCTCAACCCTCTCCCTTCCCCTAACCTGCGCCGACCCTCTCTTCCCTCTCCTCTCTTGGGCGACACCAACACCAAGCCAAGAGGGCCGACCGAGACCCGTCTCCAAGAGATAATCCTATATTCGGGATCCCCGCGACGAGAGGAACGCGTAGACGTAAAGAATTCTTCGAGATCTTAAGTTTTCTCCGAGCTCTAGACCTCTATCTTGGTTGTAAGTCCAAGATATCAATGTAAGTACTGCTCACCTGCAGTAAGAGGCGGTTTTACCGCGAGAATTTCCTTTAAAAGTTTTTAAAAGAGAATTTTTCCTTTTTGCTTTAGTTTTTGCATGTGATCTTAGTTTTTATATGCTTGTATATGTTTGATAAGCACCCTATATGAGATTAGGGACCCAGAAAAGCTATGAGAAAAGAAAAGAAGATAAAGATAAGAAAAGAGAAGGCCAAGGCCTTAAGAAAATCCCCAAAAGTCAAGACTTAGGGATTTTAGCACGCAAGGTGCTCCAGAAAATGCCAAGGCATTTACAGATAAGAAAGAAAAGAAAGAAAAGCTATTTTATTTTATAAGGCCAGTACCCGGCGTCCAAGGGCGTCGTTAAAGAAATCCAGGTGTCCAATTCCAAGGTCTTGGCCCTGGTAGACCAAGGTCTGCTCTATTAGGATTGGTGGCTCGCTACCCCAACCTTTTAGGGAACGCGCATTCAGATGGTACTTACGTCTTCAGTGGATCCAAGTGATTAGTATTTTCAAGTATATGCTTTAGCAAAGTTTTCGAAAATACAAAAAGTTTTCAAAAGTTAAAGAATAGCTAAAGTCTCCAGTTGAGCCAAGAAAAGTATGATGAGATTTATTATTGCTTGAGTATGCATGTTTTGAGTTATACATGTTTAGTTTAGTTTTCTTTCAAGCATATCAGTATCTCATGTGATTTTCATATTGTTCTAGAAGTATGTTTGCACATATTCGAGTTTTTGTGAGCTAGATAGTACTTACTAAGCTTTTGCTTATAGATGCATTTCCTCTTATTGCAGATAAAGGTAAAGGCAAGCAATTCTGAAGGAAGACGACGAGGCGGTGCTGAGTAAAGTGTGTGTGGTGGCTGAGTATGGAGAGATCTTCGAGACAAGACAATTTAACTATTCAAACTACAATGTTATAGTTTATTCAGATTTTAAGTTCTTGTTTTATGGAGTTAGTAAACATTTAAGTTTTGGATAGTTTTACATGCTCAATTGCTTAGAGTAGAGTTTCCATGTCATTTCATTTAGCTTATATAATCTTATGCTTGCATTGGATGAGTAGAAATGTGAGTAGATGGAGATATTGATACTTTGTTAGAAAATAGACGCATGTGCCAAGATAGTATCAAATTCTCTTTGAACTAAGTTTTTATTGCTTAAATATGTCTAGAAAAGTTGCATTCATATTCCATAATGCTTTAGAAGTGTTATAGAACCTTGCATGATGAGTTTAAATGGTTAGAAGCAAAGATTGGTACAAACCTTAGTGTTAAAGTTTAAATAGCTTTTAGTAGTTTGTTTTCTTCCATAAAAGTCCTAAATTCAAGTTTGTGGATTCGTTTGATTGGCTAAACCTTTTAGGAAACTGACATAGAGTATAGAAATGGCATCATAGTGTTATATGGCCCGAAATTGAAGGAATGGTGGCCTTGGACAGCAAGGGCCGAATTCTGTAAAACAGAATACAGCCGTATCAGTCGACTGCCACGTCATCAGTCGACTGATACAGGCTGTTTAAGAAGGGTAAGGTTATTTTCGATAAGTATTAGCTATGGGTTCGAGAAGAGAGTATGACATGGTATTATTATACATGATTTGCTTAAGTTAGAATATAATTGTTAGCAGAATCTAAAAGTTTAAAAGAAAAAAAAAAAAAGATTTCCGCATTTTACTTTTAGTCATGTATCAAAAGTAGAGAAGTAGAGAGAAGTAACGATCCGTCTAAGACAGGAGAAGGCGGGTCGCTACAAAACCTGACACAGTCCTAGGAGGCTTGTTGACCACAAGTTAATCCTCCTCTGAGTCTTAGGGTTTGATTCAAACAAAAAGAGAAGAAAACTAAGTTTAAAAGGTATTTTGTTTTAATGATTTGAAACATAATTTTATTCTCCTATTTGAAAAAGTGAATATAGAAAACTGAAAAGGGGAAATGAAAAAAAAATAGAAGTTTTTTTTAAGTCCCAAAAAAAATATAAATATCTAAGCCCGGACTGCAGACAAAAAAATATCCTAAGTAATCTCAAGGTGACTTTTTGCCATACAAAAATAAACTGAATGTCTGAAAGAAATGTTTGTATAATGGTAAAGGAAAGAACTAAATGTTATGAAATAAATTTCAGGTTAGTGAACAAAAGAGACTTGATTTTAATTACAATGATTTGAAACATTAACTCTTAGTTAAAAAGTTAAATTTGATTTTTGAGAAAATTAAAATTTAGAGGGTTAAGTTTATTTAGTTGAATTAAATTTTAATTTTGAAAGTTGTTCAGTTGAATTAAATCTAAATTTTAAAATTCAGTTGAATTAAATTTGAATTTTAAAGGTTGTTGTATTAAATTTGAATTTTATTTAATTGAATTAATTTGAATTTGATTTAATTGAATTATTTTGAATTATTTTGAATTTGATTGATTTAATTAATATTTAATTGAATTTAATTGAGTTAATTAAGATTAAATTGAATTTAATTGATTTAATTAAGATTTAATTGAATTTAATTAATTTAATTAAGATTTAATTAAATTTGATTGATTTAATTAAGATTTACTTGAATTTAATTGATTGAATTAAGATGTAATTGAATTTAATTAATTTAATTAAGATTTACTTGAATTTAATTAATTGGGGTGGACTCAACTTTTAGGTCCTAAGCATCTCACTCATTTCTAAGTGACAAAACAAGGTATCCTTATCTGTTTTGTGAGATGCGTTAACAAAAATGGCAATTTTAAGTTTGAATAAAAAAGCATGGTTAATTTTAAAAGGTTAAATTAATTTTTAAACATAATTTAAATTTATTTTGAAAAGAGATATTTGAATCTAAAATTGACTTAAAATTTTTGTTAGATTCGAATTTAACAAAGATTAAATTGAATTTGAATTTCAAAAATTGGCTTCCAGGTCTTGGCGAGGCACAAGGCCTTCTTTGGCCATAGCCTTATTGGATCATCAACCCTTTCCTAGACAAAGCCTTTTAGTGAAATTTCATCTTCAAAATTACTTTTTGGTGAATTCTGGTCTAACTAGTTTGGGTCTTGGATCGGTAGCTTCGGCTAGTTTCACCAGTCTAAAGAGACCAAGTAGTGTATAGTTGACCTTATTAGAAAAGGTTTCTCTAACGTACTATCATCTCACCTCCACCCAATACTATGTTGTTCAAATTTTAGTTAATCGTTTTAGTCCTTAAACTAATCAATCCTAATTAAAAAAATAAAAAGCAACACTCAATTAAAGCAAACAAGACAAAAATGATCTAAGTTATATCATAATTGAAATGATATTCGGGTTTTTTAGAATTAGCAAGATTGTGAATTAGACTTTCTAGTATTTTGACCTTATGTTTCAATGTTTCATCTTCTTGTTCCAATTTACTAGTGTTTGCTTTAACTAATTTATAAGGTTCAATCATATTATTCAAGGTAAATAATGGATTTTCAAATACTGTAAATTTACCTTTAGATTTCTTTTTGGAGGTCTCCCCCTTGATTTTAGCCATCTTTCTTGTGCTTGATTGTTTCTTCAGTATTTTGTAGTGGTCGCGAGCCAACCAGACCAGTTTCTGAGGATCTCCTTCTTTGTCGTCAAATTCTGAGTCTGAGTTGGACTCAGGTACTGGTTGAGGCCTCTTTTGCAATTCTCTTGGAGTTTACCCTGCAATGAAAATTATACCTTCCTCGACCATTGCAGTATCAGCTTGATTATTTAACTTTAATTCAAAAACTGATTCAAAATTTGTTACCGATTTTGTCTCAGAAAACTCGTTGTCTGACTCTGGTTCAATTTCGACGTCGGGTGTCGATTCTGTCGCATCTACTTGTGCTTGAGCCGAGAATGCAAAATGACTTGCCTGATCTTCCTTATCGTCTGATTCATCCGATGATTCGAGCATCACACCTTCAAAGATCTCAATATCGGAGCTCTCTTCGTGTAGGTTGATTAGCTTCTCCCACATCTCTTTAGCACAGTTGAAGGGTCTGATCTGCTTCAATTCTTCATTAGTTAGGCCACATTGTAGGATTGCAGTCGCCTTTGCATCTGCCTCAATCTTCCTCAGAGTTCGTCTAGTTTATCCCAGGCGATTGAGTTTCCATCTTCTGTAGGTACTGAAAACCCTGTTTGGATCATCATCCATAAATCCAGATGGGTCTTTAGGTGGGATTCCATTAGACCCTTCCAGGTTCTAAAGTTCTCGCCACAGAATAGGGGTGGACAGACACTATTCCACTCTTGGTTGGCCATTTAGTTTATACCTTGTACACAAACGAAACACCAAAAATGTACCAAGGCTCGGTCTTGGATTAGTAGTGAGCGAGAAGGGAAAAAATAGCCCAAAGTAAATATTGCACGAATTTCGATACAGAATAATAATAAAAAGTTTGAAAATGTTGATTTTATCACTTCTGATTAACGATGAAAAAGTAAGACTTTTAATGTTTGGGAGAAAATTTGCTCAAATTAAGATAACACGATTTTTGAAAAAAAATAATATTAAAATAATAAAAAAAATTTATAACAAATTTTCAAAAACTGATTATTTTATCAATTCTGACTTATGGTGAAAAAATAAAAATTCAAAATTCAAAATAAAAAGAGGAAATGATCGAGTTGTGTTAATTAACAAAAAGAAAAGAAATAAAATAAAAAGAATTTCGTAAATCCGAAAAACTCCCAAATTGGTGGTTGTACCAAATTTGAGCTTCCCCGCTCTGATACCACTTGTTGGATCGAGAGAAACGATAGAGGGGGGTGAATATCGAAAATCATTTTCGGATTAAAAATAAGAGCATACGCAGCGGAAAATTAAATCACAACACAAAGACGCAAGCAGTTTTACTTGGTTCGGAGTCGCGGTCGGCTCCTACTCAAAGGCCCACGGTCGTTGACCATTTACTGCGGGCAATTCTATATGTGCGCAAAACCAGTTTACAAAATGTATTACAAGAAATAGTACAGTAAACTTAAAGTAGCTCTTCGTTACCGACGTCCCGTGTAGATTATATTTTCGGAGCAGAGGGACGTCGTCGGCACTTGTATCTCGAGTCGGGAGGTTTCCGGAGCAGAGCGTGGGAGCAGAAGAGCGTGAATGCGTTGGAAGAATTGATTTTCTGAAGCCTTGGGGTCGAGGGCCTTTTTATAGCCCCTGGGGGCGCCCGGAACGTCGGGGGCACCCCCCCCCCCCCCCACGTGTCAGCCGATCCGAGTTCGTCTCGGTCAGCTCTGATCCCTTCAAACTCGGGATCAGATCTTGACAGGAGCGCCCGGGACGGTGGGGGTGCCCGGATTGACCGAGTCAACTCTTATCCATTGGCTTCGCTGGAGTCTGCTTCGATTGCTTGACCTGGGGCGCCCGGGACGCTGGGGGCGCCCGGGAGCATGGGGGCGCCCGGGAGCATGGGGGCGCCCCGCCCATAAGCTTTCGAAGTACTCCATTTGCTTCATGTATTTTGTGTTCACCTTGGGGGTGCCCGGGACACTCCGGGCACCCTGGTCAGCTGCTGCATTACTCCTTTGAGGCTCTCTGAGCTGCAGACACTCGTTCCTTCAGTCCTGCATCCAGGGTTAGTACAAAACAACACAGAGCAATATTATATTAATTTTATACAGTCTTAGCTGTCTTGGTTCTGACTTTGGGTCTCCCAAATGGAGCCCTAGGTCGAACCGACGCCTACTGTTCCCTCGACGGGGAACGCGTCCTCACCTACTCCTCTCGGGAGAATTTACCTGATGTCAACCGGCTCCTCCGGTTGGACTTTTGCCCAGCAGTCCTTCGCCAGGTGCCTTGCTGTCCTTCGCCAGGTCTTCAGTACCAAGCTGTCCTTCGCCTGGTGCCTAGCAGTCCTTCGCTAGGGCTTTGTATCCTAGCATTCCTTCACCAGGTACCTAGCAGTCGTTCGCTAGGGCTTTGTATCCTGGCATTCCTTCGCCAGGTGCCTAGCAGTCCTTCGCTAGGGCTTTGTATCCTGGCATTCCTTCGCCAGGTGCCTAGCAGTCCTTCGCTAGGACTTTGTTTCCTGGCAGCCCTTCGCCATGTGCCTTGCAGTCCTTCGCTAGGACTTCTTTCTGCACACTCAAGTAACTTTATTAGATCACAAATGAACTTAACTTTGAATCCTTTGCCAATATCAAAATAAGGTTCGATATGGTGCTTCCTACACCAACACTCCTCCCTCTTGATGCTTTTCGGAAGTCCTTCCAGGAGGTTGGAGTCTGTTCAGTTGGAGCACCCACTCCAGAAGTCTATGGTGCCCTGCAAAACCATGCAATACCTCCCTCATGCGTGCAGGGTAAGAAAGAAATGAAATGTCATTAATCTCTATATAAAATGTATCCAAAAATGCATCACATCCAATAAAATCAATTTTTGGTACCTCAATGAATTTTTCACAATCAATTCCTACAAAGAATGTATCAAGAATTGTAGCACATTCAACAAAATCAAATTTAGGTACCTTTATGGACTTTTCACAAACAATCTCTACATAAGATGTATAAAGAACTGCTTCACAACCAGCAAAATCAATACTAGGTACCTCAATGGAATTTCCACAATTATTATCCACATAAGATGTATCACAACATGCTTCACATTTGACTAAATCAATTTTAGGTGCCTCCATGGGTTTTTCACATTCAATTTCTAAATAAGATGTATCAGGACATGTATCACAACCAATAAAATCAACAATAGGTACCTCTATAGGTTTTTCACAAATAATCTCAGCATAAGATATATCAAAAGATTCATGGCAACCAACAACATCAATTTTTGGTACCTCAATGAATTCTTCCAAAGAAATAGAAGGAATACATACCTCATCATGCTGTAAAATACCTGGAGGTTCTACAAGTGTAGATGTAACTATGGTCTCCTCCTGGTCATCCACAAGCTCCATTTCAATCTCAGGTTCTGGTGGACATTCAACTAGCACAGGTGATTCTTGGGTTCTTGCTTCCACCATGCAAGTCCCTACACTTTCTGGCTTATCCTCTGAATCTTCTAATGTATTAGTCAATGGTGGTCCCTGGGACTCAGTGCAATCCCCTACACCTGTAGAATCATCTGCAATGCATGCTTCATCCACAATATATGCAATAACCATATTAGAAAAATTATGACCAGCAATAACAATATCATCACAAAATAAAAGATGAGAAGGATCACAAAATAAAAAACTAGAATGGTCTTGTAGAGCTTTAGAATCGACATCAACACTATCACAAGCTTTACTATCAATCTCCTCCAATTCCTCCATAACTAATGCATCCTCAGTAGGTATGGGTGGTCCATGGGGCTCAGTGCAATTCCCTACACACTCACACCTATCCTCTGAATTTTCTGACATGTTAATCAAAATTGGTGATCCCTGGGGCTCAGTGCAATCCCCTATACCTAAAGAATTATCTCCAACTAGGAATGAATCAGATACAACCTCCAAATCTTCAGCCTCCTCTGTATCTAACACCTCCTCTGTCCCATCTGAGCTCAAATAACCTCTCTGAATATCAATTGAAACTCCATCAACAATTAACTCTGCCTCAACAACCTCATCTGAAATACCCATGCTAATGATAGGAGGATCCTCTCTGGGGTACTGTGGGAATGGTAAAGGAACTTTTGGCTACTCCTCTTGAGCAGAAAATTTTGGAAGTGAACTCTTAACAGGAATTTTAGGAGGAATAACTGCTGTAGGTGCCCTAAGTTTGCTAACTTCTTCTTCTTCTTCTACCAAAATTGCATGATCAATTGAAGAAGGACTTAGACTTACACTAGGGTCACTACCAACTGATGTAGAATCCATCCCAGGGCTGTTTTGAAGTGGAAAATAAGATGCTAAAATTTTTTTAGGAATTTCAACCCTTGGAATGTTTAGACTTGAAACAACTTCCTTATTCCTCAAAGTTAGTTCACAATCATGCCCCTCAGAATTAAGAGTAGTTTGAAAAGGTAATTGTCCTGATCTTTGGGCTTGCATTTGTTCCATTTCACTAACCAATTGTCCCAGGTGTCTCTTAATATTTTGTAAAGGAGGTTCATTTTTTCGTTATTGCAAGAGTTGTTGTAACATCTCCTCCAGCCTTTGTTGTTGAGCCTCAAGCTCACTAGAATCCTCAAAATCTCCTTGATTGGTGTGGAACTCCTGTTGAACTTGAAATGCAGCATTAGGTTGCTCAGAAACATGACTAGGCTATGAATTCTGAAATTGAAATTGTTGGGGCTGATCAAATGAATAATTGGGCTGCTGAAGTTGCTGAAAATTAGTTTGACAACTTGGTGGAGGTTGCTGAAAATTGTGACTCTGAAATTGCTGATCTGCTTGCTGAAAGTGTTGGTTGACATGCTGAAAATTTTGGGGTTGTGAAAATGGAAAAACTTGCTGAAAATTCTGGAATTGTGGCTGATAAACTTGCTGTGAAGGTTGACATCCTTGCTGATCATAATGAAATGGTTGTTGAAAATCTTGGAAATTCTGCTGAAACTGCTGTTGTGGCTGCTGAAATTGTGGAAACTTTTGCTGAAAATTAGGATTGTAACCTTGCTGAAAATTCTGGAATTGTCGTTGAAATTGCTGCTGTGGTTGATTGAAAGGTTGGTTTTGCTGAAAATTCGAATAGGGTTGCTGAAACTGTTGGAAAGGCTGAAATTGTGGCTGCCCTTGCTGAAATTGATAATTTGGTTGCTGAAAATTTTAATAGGACTGCTGAAAACTTTGAAATGGTTGCTGTCCTTGTTGTAAGGGCTGTTGTGAACTAAAATGATTCCCCCAACCCGAATTGCAAGTAGATGAATAAACGTTGGGTCTTTGTTGGAATTCCATTTGCTTCACCAAAAACTTTAACTCTAATAATGAACTTTTGAGCTCTGATTGTTCAATTGAAAACATTTTGATGTAGCCACCTGCAGTCTTGTCACAAAACAAACAAAATGGCAGCCAATGTATACAAAAAGATAAAGTAAATGAGAATAGAATAAAAAAAAGATAAATATTAAATACAAACTCAAATTAAACAAACTCAACTAGTGGTTCCCCGGCAATTGTGGCAAAAATTTGGTGGACCCAAAATAGATGTTACGAATGTGAGTCTCAAATTTAGATATTTATAAAATTGAAAAACCTTTGGCTAACAAAGATTAAAATGTAGTAGAGGGGCCTTAGGTCGTATTTTTCCAAGGATTAGTTGAATGAATATTTAACTCGAGCTTGCAGATTTATTTGTCGTTTGATGTTTGGGTTTTTCTAGATAAAATGGGGTTTTTGGCAATAAGAGGAAATGACAATATGAAATAAACTGGAATGAACTCAACTAAGCATGGAATGAATAGGAAGTTGCAAGGACTAGACTTAATCTAGTAGAAAAACTAAGCACTTAAATTCAAATGACTAAATTGAAATTAAGAACTAATTGCAAGAAATTAATTGCAGAGAATTAATTGCAAGGAAACTAACTGTAAGGAATTAAAACTAAACAAAGCTATACTTGAAACTTTGACTTGGAATGTAATTGAAACAAGCTAGAACAATGTAAAGAAGGACAAGTTTAAAAACCAAATTAATCCTAATTAAACATCAAATCAAGTTCTGATCAAAACTTCCCTTCGCCGTCACACGAAGGATGAGCTATGAACCCCCTAGCTCAAAAACCATTGAAGAAAACTCCCCTACTCAACTTGCTGTCGATCTTGCCGTTCTGCTCTCCCTAATCGATCAACCCGACCGATCAGGTCTTCCTCTGATCGGTCACGGGACCGATCAGAGTCCTCTCTGTCCAATCAACCCGATCGGACAGTAGCTGAACACTGAGCTCCTCTTGACGCGCGGATTCGTGATCGAGTCAAAACTTCTAGAACTGCGACGGAGAACCCCTCCTAACACTCCTTCAGCTTCGGTAGATGGAAACCCCGCGATCAAGTGGAAGAAATCGGTGGAATGAGCTCAGGCGAAACCCTCCCCTTTGCTTCTTCAGCTACGAGATTCAAATTAGCGAATTGAGCAAGGAAATTACCTAGATGATCTGAAATCTTGAGATGAAATGAATTGATGTTGGTCGCGCGATCTAAGGAAGAAAATTGATGAAGAAATGATGAAGAAATTGAAGAACAACTACTCTGCGATTTGGCGAACTGCGACACGCGACGACCCCGAACTGGCGGAGAAGAAGTCTAATTTAAATTCCCACCTGAAAATATGGATGGCTGTGATTGAATCGAATTCATCCAACGGGCAGATCTCATCAGATCTGAACCAAACTGCCCAGATCTTGATCAATGGTCCTGATCTACCTGTCCTTAGCTCGGATCAACTAGATCTGTAACGGATGGTCCAGATCTTCCCTTCTCTTGGTTGGATGGTCTAGAACACCTTGAGCTTGATCCAACGGTCAAATTGCTTCTGATTTGGATGAAATTTTCAGATCTTGATCAGTGGTCATGATTAACTCTATCTTGAACTCGGATTAATCAGAAATTGACCGATGGTTCAGATCTAGCCGTTTCTTGATCAGATGACTCATATTAATCCAAGCTTGATCACTTTGATCCGGATCCAATTCTAACTCAAGTTTGACCCAATCTGATCTAGGTCCATGATCATTTGAAGCCTACAAAATTAGATTCACAATTAATGCTAAAAATATCTCAAATATAGAAAGATTTGAATCAAAAGCCAAAATCTAAACAATTCATGAAATCTTATGTAAATGCAAACTTAAGCATATAAAAGTGGATCAAAACATGGATTGAGAGCCTAAATTTACCAACAAAATGGTAGTTATCAGGTAGCGATCCCTATCCGTCGGGGGATTAGTCCCCGGAAGACCTCTGGCTAGCTCATGTCGCTCCTTGTGGGTGGAGAAACCTCGCCACAACCTTGCAACTGTTAGTGATACGAGAGAAGTGTCCTAAGGCAATCGCCTTATGATTGTAATCATTTATTCTAATAAATGAATATTCACTATTTGAGTATACATATTTGTGTATTTGATTGAGATCTTAAACTCATTTACTGAATGTCCGCAATACAATTCACAGCATGAGAGAATTTGTGATGAGTTCACAACTAGTGATTATCTCTACATGTGCAATTGTGAAGTATTGAAATTGTCCCTAGTTGAAATACGGGCACTATCAATTCTGTTGAGACTAGCATGGGTTATTCTCTAATCAGTTGATTCTCACTGGCTGGTGACATTGAGACGTCCGGAGATAAACATGAATGCTAGTTAAGGGAACTAGGTCATTGGAGTGACTGGCTATAAAACTTCATATGGTATTCTACATATAGATATGTAAGTGAAGTTCTTACTACAGCTTAAGTGCGATGTTCCTTTGACTTGCGGTGTTCAAGTCATCTTGGTCATGGAGACTTATACTTTGACATCTTAAGCAAGCATCTCCAAGGAGGTGTGGACCCAGGATGATTGGGTATAAGCCGAAGTGCCCGAAGATGTTTGAACAGCCTACAAAGGATTCACCACTCCTTGCGAAGAGAGTATACTCGAGGCCTATCATCGGATTGTTACTCGAAGCCTCTGGCCAAAGCATGACATGTTCAGAGTATGAATCTCTTAAATACATTAGAGTAATTAGAATCCGTAGGACGAGAAAACGTTACTTGGGCTAGGTGTGACGTAGTTAGCCTAGTGGGGATTGACACACATAGACCATGTCCTGAACCAAGTGGGTATATGATGGTGAAGGGAATGGGGCACGATTCATTATAGCTGCTGAAGGGTTTCAAAATTATTTCTGAGGTCAACTGTTGATCTTTCGATTAATTAGAGATCATGATGTACTACTAGGTGCCACTCATGATCGTTCTATAATTGATTAATTATAGACGGCCAACATAAATCGAAAGCCTATTTAGTCACATGCACTACAAGTAATCCGAGGGATTTAAAACGAGTTGAAAATTGGATTTTCCAATCAAGAGAGATTAAGTTTGGTTGAGCCAAACGATAAGTCGAATCTGAATTTTCAGAGACGCATCGGAAGCGTAAAATGGCTAAGTCTTTTGAAGACTTAATAGATGAATTAAATAAGTTTAATTCATTGAGGCTTGGCTTGGATGGGTCGGCCAAAGAGGGCCTCCATCCTCTTTGCTTGGCCGGCCACAACAAAGGGAGAGAACCAAGTTTTTGGTTCAATTTATAAAATAAACCAAGTGTAGTTTGTTTTATAAAATTATGGATGATA
>JAGFNQ010002048.1:120403-336757 GCA_024364735.1 Boesenbergia rotunda | reverse complement strand
TAGGAACCACCCCAAGCTCAGTGATGAACTTGCGGATCCAAACTGCCTCCTTTGCTGCCTCTGATGCAGCAATATACTCAGCTTCTGTTGTAGAATCTGCAACTGTGTCCTGCTTCGAACTCTTCTAGCTCACAGCTCCGCCATTCAAGCAAAACACGAACCCTGACTGCGATCTGTAATCATCCTGGTCGGTTGGAAGCTGGCATCAGTGTAACCCTTTACAACTAGATGCTCATCGCCTCCAAATATCAAAAAATATTCCTTAGTCCTTCTTAAGTACTTAAGGATATTCTTGACCGCTATCCAGTGACGTTCACCTGGATCTGACTGGTACCTGCTCGTCATGCTCAAAGCATACGAGACATCAGGACGAGTACATAACATGGCGTACATGATAGATCCTATGGCAGAAGCATAAGGGATCTTATCCATGCGGTCTCTCTCCTCTCTAGAAGAGGGACTCTGAGTCTTCGAAAGACTCACACCATGTGACATTGGCAGAATTCCTCTCTTGGAATTCTGCATGGCAAAACGGTGTAATACCGTATCGATGTATGTACTCTGACTTAGGCCAAGCAATCTCTTAGATCTATCTCTATAGATCTTAATGCCTAGAATGCAGGCTGCTTCACCTAAGTCCTTCATTGCGAAACAAGTCCCCAACCAAGTCTTCACAGACTGTAGCGAAGGGATGTTGTTCCCAATGAGTAGTATGTCATCCACATACAAGACTAGGAAGACTACTGTGCTCCCACTAACCATCTTGTAGACACAAGGTTCATCTTCGTTCTTGATGAAACCAAACTGTTTGATCGCATCATCGAATCGAAGATTCCAGCTCCGAGAAGCTTGCTTTAGACCATAAATGGCCCTATGCAGCTTGCATACTCTGCCAGTATGCTGTGGATCTACAAAACCCTCAGGCTGTGTCATGTACACATCCTCGAGGAGGTTTCCATTCAGAAACGCTGTCTTGACATCCATCTGCCAGATCTCATAATCGTGGTAGGCTGCAATAGCAAGCATGATCCGAATGGACTTAAACATCGCTACTGGAGAAAAAGTTTCATCATAGTCAATACCATGAATTTGCTTGAAACCTTTAGCTACCAGTCTACCCTTATAGGTATGAGTAAGTCCATCCATGTTAGGCTTTCTCTTAAAACCCACTTACACCCAATGGGTTTGACCCCTTCAGGTGGATCAACCAAGGTCCAAACTTGGTTAGTGTACATGGATTCCATTTCGGATCTCATGGCTTCCAGCCATGACTCAGAATCTGGGCTCATCACAGCTTCCTGATAGGTGGTAGGCTCATTCTCAATGATCATAACGTCATCATGGTCAGGCAAGAGAAATGAATATCTCTCAGGCTGACGACGTACCCTATCAGACCTGCGAAGAGGTAGGTCTACCTGAACAGGTTGTTGTTCCACAACTTCTTGTGTAACAATCTCATCCACAACTTCTTGTGGTTCCTGTTCAGTATCCATCAAGGGCTCAGTGCTATGGTCGTTGTCTTGAACTTCTTCAAGATCAAACGAACTCCCACTAGTCTTTCTAGAAACAAAGTCCCTTTCTAGAAAGACCCCAGTCTTAGCAACAAACACTTTGTGTTGACTGGGAATGTAGAAGTAATATCCCTTAGTTTCCTTGGGATATCCCACGAAATAGCACTTATCGGACTTGGGTCCCAGTTTGTCTGAGACTTGACGTCTAACGTAAGCCTCACAACCCCAAACCCTCATGAAAGACATCTTGGGACTCCTCCCAGTCCATATCGTATATGGTGTCTTCATGACCGCCTTTGATGGAACACGGTTAAGTGTGAACGCTGCCGTGTCTAGAGCATATCCCCAAAAGGATATAGGAAGATCTGCGTGACTCATCATAGATCGTACCATATCTAATAAGGTACGATTCCTCCTTTCGGATACACCATTCCACTGTGGTGTCCCAGGAGGAGTGAGTTGAGATAGAATCCCACACTCAGCTAAATAGTCACGAAACTCATGGCTCAAGTATTCTCCACCTCGATCTGATCGAAGTATTTTAATACTCTTGCCGAGTTGGTTTTGTACTTCATTTCTGAATTCTTTGAACTTTTCAAAGGACTCGGACTTATGTGTCATCAAGTACACATAACCATATCTACTGAAATCATCAGTAAATGTGATGAAGTATCTATAACCACCTCGAGCAGCAACATTGAAAGGGCCACATACATCAGAATGTATGAGTCCTAACAAATCTGTTGCCCTCTCGCTATGTCCACTAAAGGGAGTCTTAGTCATCTTGCCTAGAAGGCATGACTCGCATGTCTCATATGATTCAAAATCAAATGAATCCAGCAATCCATCCTTATGGAGCTGGGACAAGCGACTCTCATTTATGTGGCCTAAGCGACAGTGCCAGAGATAGGTTGGGTTCAACTCATTTGATCTCAACCTCTTGGTACTTACATTATAGATAGGGCGTTCTAAGTCTAGAATGTAGAGTCCGTTGATAAGATCTGCACTACAATAGAACATTTCATTTAAATAGACTGAACAACATTTGTTCTTAATTATAAATGAGAAGCCTTTCTTGTCTAGACAAGAAACAGAAATTATGTTCTTAGTAAGTGCAGGTACATAACAACAATCATCTAGTTCCAGTACAAGCCCAGAGGGCAGAGATAGAAAATAAGTTCCTACAGCAACAGCAGCAACTCGTGCTCCATTGCCTACTCGTAGGTCCACCTCGCCCTTTGCCAATGCCCTGCTATTTCTCAGCCCCTGCACATTGGTACAAATGTGAGAAGCACATCCAGTATCTAATACCCATGATGTAGAAATAGAAAGGTTGACTTCTATAACATATATACCTGAAGTAGAAGGCTCGCTTCTCTTCTTCTTAAGATCCTCCAGGTAGATCTTGCAGTTTCTTTTCCAATGCCCTTTCTCACCGCAATGGAAACAGGTGGCATCCTTCTGCACCCCACCCTTGGGTTTAAGTGCTGCAGAGCTGGCTTTGCCCTTGGTTTGGGTCTTACCCTTACCTTTGGGCTTCCACTTACCCTTGCCTTTGCCCTTCTGTACCATCAGGACGGTACTAGGCTTGGTGAGATTAGGCTCAGCAGTTCTTAACATGTTGAGTATCTCGGGAAGTGGTTTGTCTAATTCGTTCATGTTGTAATTCATGACGAATTGACGGTAACCTGGCGGCAACGATTGCAGAATCAGGTCGGTAGCCAGCTCTTGGCCCAAGGGAAACCCTAGTCTATCGAGGTTCTCGACGTACCCAATCATCTTGAGTACGTGAGTTCCTACTGGGGTTCCCTCTTTCATCTTGCATGAAAAGAGGGCCTGAGTCACTTCGAACCGCTCATGCCTTGCCTGCCCTTGATATAATTGCTTGAGGTGGCCAATCATATCGTAAGCATTCATGTTCTCGTGTTGCTTCTGAAGCTCAGAGGACATGCAGCATAGCATTAGGCACGACACGTCTAACGCGTCGTCTTGATGCTTCTGATGAGCATCTCTAACGCTACGGATGGCTGAGGGTGGTGGTGCTTCAGGAACTGCTTGCTCTAGAACGTACAGCTTACGTTCCTGTTTGAGGACTATCCTCAAGTTCCTGTACCAGTCCAGGAAATTAGCTCCAGTGAGCTTGTCCTTCTCAAGGACAGATCGCAGAGAGAGAGTATTCGCGTTTGAAGACATGGCAATCTACAACAGATAAATGCAGAGAATAAATATCATATTCTAGTAATCATCTAATTAGGCCTTTAATTAAATGATGCTCCCACTAAATTATAGGAATTTTGGTGGAATCAAGTCATTGGAGTGGTCAAACCACACTACTAGATCCGTACCAATTTACTATAATTTATGTGGGACAAGATCCACATCATACTATGCCTTGAGTTAGCTTTGGCTAAATCGCCCAAGACTTAGTATGATCGGTAATAACTAATTTATCAATTACATCTCTATGCAACTCTTGTTTATAGGATCAAGATTTAACGTTTACGAATAATCTTGAGTTAGCTTTGGCTAAATCGCTCAAGACTATTTAAAACGGTGATTTTGTCCTACCCTTTCCAACTATTGGAATACGCCTATAGCTTTACTCGATCCAATTGAGTTAACTAGTTACTCAATCTGATTGAGCTCGATCTAACCCGAGCCGTGATAGGCGGGACCAAGGTTGTCCCTCCGCATCCTACCAAGATTAAATGCGTTGCTCTGCTTTGGCAGAATCGACAAGCGCATATGATCGAGGTAGTGATGGGTATCAGGACCCGGTAGGCGTTTACGAGTTGATTCGATTTTAGATCTAATCTAATCGAGGATGTGCATCACATCTAGGCATTTATGAAATCTAATTTAATCCTAAATGTGTATTAAGTGCACATCAAAATGTGGTTCCCACATTACTTGTGCATCTCATACACTTAAGTTTATTTTTACTATTCTACATTATCATGCATCATATACATCACAAGCATAGCAATAATAAAAATAAACATAAGTGACTTGGTCATGGCCCTACTAAGACCCTCTCAAGCCAATGAGAGGATCCGATGGTCAACCTAGGTCTAGCGGCTTCTCCAAGCGCTTCCTCTTGACCGTCTTTGTGTTGTCGGCTAGTTCTCCCGAGTCCAAGTTCTCCGGAATTTCCGTCGTCTTCACTTTTGTACATTACAAATTTTTATACTCGAGTTACATTCGAGTCTAAATATGAAATACAACAGAAATAAAATATTAAAAGCCGACACGCAGGTCGCAAACACAATACAACACGCACATGTACAAAAACGGCGCGCAGGCCGTATTATGAATTACAACACAATTTTAATCTTATTAAAAATTGGGTTTTGGGCCATGACCATCACACTACTGTACATAATTCAAAATTATGTAATTTTACAGATTTTATATAATTTTTCTACTGATTTTTAGAATTTTTCGAGTCACAACTCCGCGGCGGTCCCGGTAAGCGGGTTTCGGGCGTAATCGCGAGACAAGGCCCCTTGCGGGGTTAGGGGCAGCGCCCCTACTCGTGAAATAACCTTCACGAGTGTCTTCTTGCGATTATACAGCGCCTTTACCCGCTGTCCCAAAATCCATTTGGGCGAAACTTGCCGTTTCGGAGAAGTTTTTCTCGGTGGCAAAGTCTACAAGTGCTTCGCACTCGTCGCTTTGCCTCTACGAGGAAAAATACTCAAAAATCCTAAAATTTAGAAAAATTACAGAAGCATAAAATTATCTAAATTTTGTATCTAATACAAAAAAAATAAAAACCAAAACGAGCACAAGCTTCGCTCGTGGCTCTGATACCACTGTAGGGTTTTTCGGGCCGCGAAAACCGCTTTTTCGCGTCGCGGAAACCCCGAAAGCCCCAATAGAAAGGATCCGAGCGAAGAAAACCATTTCAAAAATTTACGAGTGCTCGTTTACATGCTTCAAAACCGATCTACAACCTAGATCTATTAGAGAAGAGAAAAACTACCTTCGATGCGTGCCCCGCAATTCCCGCTCGCTCCTCGGTTGGTGTCGGATCTCAAGGATGCAAAGTAGCAACCCTCTAGAAGTATCCACACAAGCAAGAGAGTGGAGAGGAGAGCCCAAAAGTGTGCTAGCACTACTTGGGGTCTCGGCAAGATGAGAGGAGAGGGAGAGCAAAACCAAAACAAAACCAAGTGAGGAGAAGAATGGATCACACACCCACAAAAAAAACTCCTTTTTTTTGTGTGTTTAAGTGGCAGGCCACTTAATGGCCATTATTGGTCATTAAGTGGCCGGCCACCACCTTTGGTAACCCCCTATTTGAATTCAAAATTCAAATGGGGAGGTTACTTAGCCTTGATGATGATGCCAAGTCATCACTTGGTCAAGTCAAGGCGATGTGGCTTGAGTCAAGTCAAACTTGCCTCTTATGGACATTCCATATTTATCCAAAGTCAAACTTTGACTTCATTTTCTCCCATGATTAGATTCATCCAACACTTGGATCAAACTCGAGTCCAACTCAAGTTGTCTAATTTGAGTCAAGTCAAACTTGCCTTTTATGGACTTTCCATATTTAGCCAAAGTCAAACTTTGACTTCATTACTCTCGGTCCATCATATGGACTTATTCTCCATCTATTGCTCTATGTGTGTGACCCTATAGGTTCTTGTAACGTTGGCAATGCCCTTAAACCTATTTAAGGACATAAGCAATGAGAGGTATCTAGCAACACATCATTGCTACCCAAGTTACAAGAATGTCGAGATCCAACATCACCATTGTGACTAATAATTGTGACCATCACAATATGTGACAACGTCCTTCTATCCTCGATATCTAGATTGATCTTTCATGAGGCATAGACCGTGTCATCCTCAAATCAATCTATATGTCTTGATCTCCAAGTAGACTCACTATAATCAAATAAGCTCAATATCTAATATTGCCTTATTTGGGCATGGCCATGCACTTAGTGGTCTTACTCTATCAAGAACGAAGATATCACTCCCGTCATATAGGAGGGATAGATCCCATCTACGTTACTCACATCCCTCCGCATAATTTGTTACAAACCCAGTAATCGCCTTTATAGTCCACCCAGTTACGGGTGACGTTTGACGAAGCCAAAGTACGTAACTCCTTATGTAGGGAACTATGGTAACTTCAGGTCTAGGACTATAGTCATACTAATAGTCACATGAGAAAGTATATGACACTCATATAACGATCCATGATACTTTCTCATGGCGGGCCATTCAGTATACATTCTCTAATGTATACCCATGTGTCAACTTGATATCTCATATCCATGACTTGTGAGATCAAGTCATTATGTTGACCTACATGCTAGTCTCTATGCATTAACATTGTCCTTGAATGTTAATACTTGACTAGGAATAATTAAGAGTAGTGTTCTCTATATCATCTCACTATCGATTCAACTAATCGATTGATATAGATAAGAACCTTCTACTCAAGGACGTTATTATACTAAGTTATTTGGCACCAATACACATAAGTACAATAACCATAAGAAATGCCTTTATATATAAGAAATATATATACAAGAATATGATACAATGAATCCAAAAAGTAATCATCATATGATTGGCTCTAGGGCTCTCACTAACACATTACTAACCCTACAACTCACGGCACCAATGCAAACCCAAACATAAATGAAACATGACACATAACATCCACCACACTGATCTACAAAATCAACATCATATCCTCTACAGATCACTCCCCAAATAGAACAGGACATCTCTAATCCATGCTCTATTAATCATCCCAACACCAACTTCCAGTACCAAAGCTAATGATGTGGAGTCCATTCATGATTTCTTGAATTCGGACGTCAGTTGGGAAGCAATTTCTCCGTCCTGCATTTTTAGATTATAAATCTTATTTAACAACAGATCGTGATGGCTCACCTTAGTGTCGGAGGTTCTTTCGTGAAGTTCTATCAGCTTGTTCTAGAGTTATTTGGCGCTGCTGAAGGGGCCGACGTGGTTAAGCTCCTCCTTTGAAAGTCCGCATTGGAGAGTCTGTGTCACATTTGCGTCAGCTTCGATTCTCTTTTTGGCAGCAACATACCATTTGTCGTAGCTCAGTACCACCCCTTACTCGTCTCTTGGAAGGTCGAATCCGATTTGGATTATTATCCACATGTCCACCTGAGTTTTTAGATGGACTTCCATCCAGCTCTTCCAATACCCAAAATCTTCCCCAGAGAAGAGAGGGGGGCGAGCAGTACTGTAGTCATCTTGCAAGGCCATAAAGATAGAGGAGAGAAATCCGAACTTGTAAAAACAAGAACAACAGAATATACTAAGATTTTTGTCTTAGATTAGCAGTGTGGGATAAAAAAATGAGACCGAAGAGAACATCAAAAAAGTGACAAAATTACCCTTTTCTAATTAAACGAAAAAAGAAGACGAAAATCCAAAAAGTGTTCAAGTGATGGTTTCACCAAAATTGAGCAGTCACAGCTCTGATACCAATTGTAGGATCGAGATTGAGCGATAGAGGGGGTGAATATCGATTAATCAAAACTTCGGATTTTAAAACTTAACGATGATAGAGTACACAGCGGAAACTTAAGGTTAGAGTAAGCGTCAGAGTTAGAGAGAGATAGGAAGCAGCGGAAAATAAAACACAACACGATCGTTAACTCAGGTTGATTTTACTTGCTTCGGAGTCTTGATCGGCTCCCACTGCAAGGCCCACGATCCTTGATCGTTTACTTTGGGCAATACTAATAATTGCAAGAATATTACAAATTACAGAATTGAAGTGTGCAATAAAAGAAAAACAATTATACCGACTCCTGAAATAAAAGGAAGATCTTCGTTCGGAGAGTCGGACGAGGTTTCAGCGTTTATCGAAACTTCGGTTGAATAGCACACGGAAGAAGAAACTGATTGTAGTCTTAGAATTGTTGTAATGAACTGCACTCGATCCCTTTTTATAGTACTTACTCAGGCGCCTGAATGACCTTTCAGGCGCCCTCATTGCAGTGTACCGGGCGGAAACTCTATCCGTTGTTCGGTCAAACTTTATCCTGACCAAACACCTGAGTCCCTTTCAGGCACCTGAGTGCCAACGTGGATCCTCCACTCAGCACTCGCCACGTAAGCCAAACCTTACGCCAGCTCAGCCGCCCGCTGCCATCTCTCAGGCGCCTGAGTCCAATTCAAGCGCCCCAGTCAACTGCTTTCTCTTTTTAGCTGCAACAAGGGTCAATTCCAAACATACAATAATAAAATATAGAATTAAGACATGTATGAATTATAGCCAGTGTTGTCTTGGTCCTAACTTTCAAGTTTCACTTGAAACCCTAGGTCGGACCGATGCCTACTGTTCCTCACCGGGGAGCGCGTTCTCACCTACTCCTCTCAGGAGTGTTTTCCTGTTGCCACCTGGAACCTCCGATTAGACTTTTGCTCGGCCTCCGAGAACCTGGAACTCGACGACGTTCGACCTCGACATGTCTCAACTTCTGTCGGCGATCCCCTCTAGGCAAAGTCTTCTGCTCGGTCCTCCTGGACCAAGTCTTCGTGCTCGACTTCACTCGCCAAGTCTTCGTTGCCCGATCCCCAACCAGGACTTCATGATCAACCCTGCAGGTCATAACTTCTTACCTAGCTTACCTAGGACTTTCCTATAATCTTAACAACTTCTTTAATACACCATATCAGCTTAACTTGAACCCTTTGCCACATATCGAAACAATGTTCAATCTGGTTCTTCTGGCTCCAACATTCTGTACGTCTCTTTTATTCTTATATAAAGGAACTAGAGTATTTATCCTCTATTGATTAGGTATTTTTTTATTTTCAATATCATATTAAATAATTTTGTAAGTCATTCAATACCTTGTTTCCCTAAGCACTTTCATACCTCTATTGGGATATCATTTGGTCCCACGACTTTTCCATTTTGCATCCCTTTTAGAGTTTGTTCTACTTCTAAAGTTTGAATTATACAATGAAAATTAAAATTTATATACTTATTTGAACTATTTAAATTGCCTAAGTTAAATTGGTTCCCTAAACCATCATTAAAAAGTTGATGAAAGTAAATCCTCCACCGCTCTTTTATTTAGCTATCATTTACTAGTACTCTATTGCCTTCATCTTTAATAAATCTTGTTTGGCTAAGATCTCTTGTTTTCCTTTCTCTCGCTTTAGCTATTTTATCAATGTCTCTTTCCCCTTATTTTGTACCCAAATTTTGATATAATCGTTCAAAAATTTTATTTTTTGCTTCATTCACTAATGTCTTAGTCTCTTTCTTAGCTATTGTATATATTTTTTTTAATTTTTCTCATTCTTACAAATATATAATTTATTATAGGCTATTCGTTTTTCCTTTACTTTATCTTGTACTTTCTCATTCCACCACCAAGATTCCTTACTTGGTAGTGCATGTCCCTTTGACTCACCGAGTACACCCTTAACTATTATTTTCAACATTGATACCATCTAATCCATGTCATATTTGTGTCACCGTATATTCATCTAATGCTTGTATTCTTACCTTCTCCTTCAATATGTTTTGTTTCCCATCCTTTAACTTTCATCACTTAATTCGAGGAGTATTGTATATTCTTCCTCTATTAATATTATGATTAAAGTGTATATCAAACACTACTAATCTATGTTGGGTAGTTAAGTTTTCTCCAGGGATGAACTTACAATCTTTATAAATCTTCCTATATCTCTTCCTAATCATAAAAAAGTCAATTTTCGATTTATTATTTCCACTTTTGAATGTGACCAAATATTTTTTTTCTTAAAAAATATATTAGCTAATATAAGGTCATATGTTATCGTAAAATCTAATATAGTTTTTCCTTATTTATTTCTTATTCCAAACCTATGACCCCCACGGAGCCTCTCATATTCTTCATTTTTTACTCCGACGTGTCCATTCAGATCGTCTTCTATTAAAATCATTTCATTTGATGGAATATTTTGTAATACCTCGTCTAAATTGTTCCAAAATCTTAATTTAATTTTTTTATCTAATCCTACTTTAGGTGCATATATGCTAATTGTATTCACAGCTTCTTTCGCCACTACTATCTTTTGCCCCAAAATCTTTTGACCAATCAAAAGATATAATATAATTTTAAATTTATGATAATTAAGGTAACATCTAGAAATGATGTCAATAATACCTTTAATATATTGGAAATATCTATTAGATAATATTTAACAATAAAAATATAAAATTTGAAAGGTATAATTACTATTTTTGATGGGATTTGATCGATTAATCGATCAATAATTTAAGAAATTGAAATATAGATAAATTGAAGTATAAATAAAGATCTCACTGTGCCTCAAAAGAAGAAGACTAGGTTTTTGTTGAAAACACCGTAGTGAATATAATTGAATTTCCGAGCTATGTATTTTGAAGTGCCCATGCACTATCGTCGAAAGAAGGATCATACTGAAAGGTTATAATTTCTACGCATCTACAAGAGGTTAATTTTATGGAATAAATTTGTTATTTAAATTCTTCATTGATTTATATTCATATATTCAATAATAATTTATGAAATTATATAAGCGCGGTAGTTTGATTCTACCGGAAATTAATAATTTAAATCGCCGGAATCATTCCGGAGATTCAATGATTTCCAACAGAAGACACTATATCAATTTGACTAATTGAGGTGAACCTTCAAAAGGATTCCCTTCATTGCAGGTAAAATAGACAAGTTTACCTTCCCCTTCATAAAAAAAACATCCCAAACCATACTCTGAGGTAAAGTTTCATCTGTTTTATATACCTACCAAAGTCTATCAATATTTTCATCATAACTTGTTGAGCAGAAAATTAACTACTTAAACTGAAGGTTTTTTTAGCTGACAACCACAATGAGATACACCAATATACTATGTCTATGAATGCAATTTCAATAACAGCTCAGATTATGAACCATAAAGCATTCTAGACGTACCTAATTGAATAAGAAAATATAGCACCAAGAAAAGAAAATGTAGTTTTTCAAGTTGATACATAACCCACCAATGTCCATATGCATATCTATTGACGAGAAACATGAGAAATCAACATCCATATCAGGAATACAAATTTTACTTGTTGAGACAATTATTTGTGATGTAAATGTAAGGTTTTATTAATCTCAAAAAAATACCCCCTTTTTTGCAATAGCACTTTTTATTCTGGATAGATTCTTGGAAACTAATGTATATTTTCAGTCATTCAGTCCAAAAAAAAGCAAGAACTGACTCGGAATCTCAAGGCTAGAAAAGCTCTCAAATTCTACAATCAGGGGCAGCTAGCAACCTTACAACTACTGGTTTGTGGAAAAGACCTACAGGGTTAGGATCTCAGGATCCTCAACAATCTTTGCGAATGCTTGTAGGAAAGCTGCCAAATCAGCACCGTAGATAATCCGATGATCAGCAGTTACATTTACCTGAAAAGTGAAAGGGAGATTAGCCTTTCTTTCAAATAATACAAGTTCATTCTGAATAAACTAAACTAGTATTAATGACAATAACAATATCATTGGTGCATGCATTCGAAGATTAAAAATTAAAATAATGATTTAGCAGTTTCATATCTTCAGTGACCATCATTTTTTTCCTTAAAAGTTGCTTTTTGCACAAGGTCGAGAATAAATTTTTATTTTAATTTGAAGCCTACCAATAACTAGACTCCAAATTGACAATTTATATTTGAACTCTGGCAAACCCAACTTATAGAAAATTCGTTATGATTAAAATAGGTAAACAAGGTGCTTATCACATAAGTGCTCCTACAATTTTGAACTATAGTGATCATCACTCCAGTTGTGCACTACAATGACCAACGTTCCCAACACAAAAAAGCATGCATCGACCACTTGCTCCTACCACTTATGGTGAAGGGGAAGAAGAGGTTAAAGAGAAGAAAGGAAAATAGACGAAGGAACCAATTATTAGGGAATTTCAATCTACTCTTTATTTTCTTCAAATTTTGAGAATATTAGTTTCAAATGAAGAAGGGAATTTTATGTTCCCAGTCCCTCACCCTACCTATCTTAGTAAGCAATATTCCTGATGGGGTGAATAATTTGGTGAGAAGGTTCCTTCTAATCTCTGCAAATTTCTTTCTTCATAAACTTTATCTTTACATAAATAGGATTCTTTTCAAGTCATCCTTGCTGCTTTCTCTCCTATTTTTCTTTCTTCCCATCATTCTCTCCAAGTAATCTCTCTTTCCTTCATCTTCCCTATCTTTCTATCCTCGTAAATCAAGCCTTATCGCCATTCTAGGTGTTCTTTTGCTGAAGTGATTATTGCTCAGTAGATGGCGTGACAGTTTGTGAAATTACCACCTAATGCTATGGTGGAAAACCAATAAGAATGTACAAGCTAATATTAATAGATTCCATAGAATACTTTGCAGAAAGAAATCATTGTTATCCAATAACCACAAAAAAAAAAAAACAAAATACAGTAGAGTTGACATGCCCACGGAAATTGTCAAAGCATGTAGGATCATGATGGTACCTAAATCAAATTGGGATTACACCTCATCTATGATGCAAAAACAACAGCATGACAAACTATTGTTCTCTCAGCCATAGTTTTTGGAATCCACTTATTCCGATCTAGATCAGCAAATCCATCCAAGTGACAGCAGTAGCAGTTTTACCAAGAAATTGGACCTGTGAGAGGGGAGGTAGGGAGACTGAATGGCAAAAAGGGGTAGATTGAAGGCACAGTTCAGCAGAAGCAGGAAGCAGATCAGGAGGTATTTGTTTGTGACAAAGGAGAAGACATGATACACATGTATGAGAAGGCTTCTAACTAGAGCATCGGAGCTTGGTTATACAAGGAGCAATTCAAGGCGGTAAATGTCATAAGACTTGAGAGGTTTATGATGAGTTCATTATATACATATATATACCAGCAATAAGAATAGTAGTGAACACACCCTACAAGGGGAAATAGGAGTAACAAGCCAATTAATTTACCTCTCTTTCCTAACAATTAGAAAGAAAGCCCGAGTCAAAGTCCTTGCATTAGTTATATAAAAAATTGAATATTACTAGTAGATGATTATTCATTAACCATTTAATTTGTAATTTGATACTACTAGTAGATTATGGTGTGATATGATGATTGTATATTATAATTTGTTTATGGTTAAATATCAATAATTATATTTAGTATCAATAAATTATATATTTAGATTTTGACAATAATTTATAGTCATTATAATTGAGCTCTATGCAAAATTATTGTTAATGCAATTAGTACCTAAGAGGCTTGCTTAAGGGGAAGATTGTTGAGTCACTTGTAGTTGAGTCTGGATTGATTTTTGATGTGCTTGGCAAAAGTATCGGCAGAATATTTAACTTAGACATGTGTCAAACATTCAAATTCAAAAACTTGACAGGACGTGACATGCGGTTGTGTGAAAGTGTACGTGGTCGTTGTTAGATGAAGTCCTGAAGGTGAGTTCTTGGCTGAAAAAATCCTAGAAGAGTGAGCTAACGGCAGAATAAGTCATAGAAAAGTGAACTTCGGGCAGATGAAAGACCATGTGGATTTTAACGGACAAGAAATCCTGGAGCACTGAATTTTTGCAGACGAAAGTCCAGCTGAATCTTGGCAAACAAGAAGCCCTAAAGGAGTGGAGTGAACTCCTGACAGATGGAAGTCTATGTGGACTTTAGCAAATGAGAAATTCAGGAGGTGGAGCACCTGGCAGGTTCTCCCAAAAGGTCATCTACTGTCTAAAGAGCTGTCAGCACAAGTGACTCGGATCAAGTAGGCCATTAAGGTAGAACAATTATTGAAACCCCTGAATGGTTCAATGTGATTATGAGTTTTGATATTTAGACAAAGGATTTAAATTAGGCTTTACGTTATGGTTTGAGTTGTCTAAGTGTGCAAGGACTTGAGTATAGGTACATAGAGTACTCAATGGCTCAAGGTCTAAATTAGAACAGAAAAAGGTGGCATAAGACACTTAAGAGACCATAGGACAAGGAGCGTCGAAGATGATTGTGCCAGTAAGCAATAGAAGCAAAAATGTTATGGATGGCATAGGAAGGGAACAACGAGCTCAGTGCATTCTAGAAGAGCTTTGCGTAAGTGTACGTGGGCAGAACAAGAAGAATGACATGAAAAGGGAGCTGGAGGGTTGTGAGAAGATTGAGTGAACATATAATCGGACATGTGTAGAACTAAACCTAGGCCGACTCAACCATTAGATGGGTCAAAGTCAAATTACTAGTCACCTAGGTAGTTGACTATGGGTCAATTGACTAAACACTTACTATGAGGATTGTAATGGATTAATGCATGAATTATCCAATGAATTGCACAAAAAGGTCTCAAATCATGAGAAACAATCAAGGCAGTCAACTCATAGTTGATGTCCATGACTAATGACATGAAGCAGTCGTCACAGGATTTGGTTGCATGCCAAGAGAATGGTGGCGTCAGACAATTGATGATGGACAAGCAGTCAACTAATGTGTTTTAGATAAATAAGTCATTACATGAATCGATTACAAGCGGGAAAAACAGTCATCTCAATCAACTGATGGATGCCACATCAAGAATCGTGTGCCAGCAAAACACTGTGGAGGAGATTTTTATAAAGGTTTGAAACAAAGAAAGATCTTCCATCTACAAAATACAAAAAGGCCCAAATTCATTCTTTATCGAGCCTTAGTGTTTTGTCCTACCTCTTGTAAACCTCGTCTACTACATCCAAAGCTAATATTGCAAGGGGTTTTTCCACCTTTGATATTTTACCAAAGAGGAGAAAAATAGTGATTTCTACGTATGACTCTTCAAAAGCATCATAGGTCATGAATGTACCAACTCTGGGGAATCATGAACCGCATTAAATAATGTTTTTGTGGTATGTTTTTATTTTTATGTTATTTCCACTGCTAATGTTTTTGTATGCTTGTTAACGTTGAAGCAAGAGAAAGACTTTTAATTTGCATGCACACTATTCACTCTCTCACCCTCGACGATCCAAGACACCCACAAGGAACCAATAAATGATATCAGAGCAAGGATTGCCTAAAAGGACTAAGCACCAATTGAGAAACTAAATTTGAGGAAGAAGGAATCCAAATATAGATGGTTGGATTAAGAACTCACCTGCTAAAATTCAAGACAAATTTTCACTATGGAAGTGTCATACTAAGGTTTTTTTTTTAGAATAAATTTTTAATTAATGCTAACCATGAAATCTGATTTTGAGATACCTAGGGATGAAGATAGGGATGATCAAGAAGGTCATAGATGGACAAAGAAATAACAAGAAGAATGCATATCAAATAGTAAAGTCGTTTTCTACCCTATATGAGATCAATCAAAGGGGGTTCTCAGAGTCAAATTAGCGAAAAGAGACCTACTTAAAAATCAAATTGATAACCTAAACTTTAAAAAGCAGAATGGGTTGCCAAACTCCATATCAGGTTAAAAGGTTAAAAGGTTAAAAGAGTTAATTAATAATTTGTTAAATATTAGTGAATCCATGCCTAACAGAGATATGTTAAGGAGCACATTCAACGCATTCCCAAGGTCACAAGAATGGGTCTTTAGGGTCAAGTTGTGTTTCAAATGTCAAAGGACATCAAGGCAAGTACACTAGATGATTTTTTTTACTATTATGGAATTATCCGAGTCAAGACTTGAAGGTTTGAGAAACAAAGAAGTGAGCAATAGAGAAGGCAACCTGTCAGCAAAATTGATAGTACAGAAGGATGATTCAAAGTCATAATCAGACACCTCTGCCATGGATAGCAATCAAAAAGGTTTTCTGGTAATGGTAATGGTAATGGTAATGGTAATGTGGTAAAGAAAATGAAAAGAAATTTAAAAAAAAATAATTTTGATAGGAAACAAGCATCCAAGTTGTTCAGGAGGAAAAAAAAAGTAAATGAGTGGTAAGTGTTTTCACTACAATGAAAAAGGCTACATGAAGGACCATTGCACTAAACGGAAAAGGAAACGGGGAAAGAAAAACTAAAACCAAAATCCAAGTGCAAAATTTAGAGGCGATTTGGGACGAAACTTTGTTATGAAGAACTAGGAGGAGAAGATCAAAAGACAAGAATTGCCTTCATAGTAATCCATGATGGAAACTCCGCCCATGACGAATTTCCCCGTCATGGCCGGTCCCAAGCACAGATAAAGGTGGAGCGTTACATTAGGCTGCCCAGCCAACATTAAATTAAGGCAAATATTCAATGAATAGATCTATTAAATTATTGTGCTAATGCTAAATTGTTCCCCAAAAAGAACGCGTTGTAGGATCCAATTGTAATGTCTCATCAAGAGTCACTACATCTCCAGAACTCGGGAGTAGTGTTAAATATGCAAGAGTTTGCATTGCATGGTCAACGTGTCTGCAAAGACAGTTTGGTTGTAGGGCTAAATAGGTAAGAGTTCTCATATCGTAAATTCGATAAGAACAAATATTATAGAAAACACTAATAGTCTAAGTTTTGAACATAGAACATAAAAACTCTCACTTGTAAAACAATGGAGGTAGTAGATACGATGAATATAAGAAGAATTAGTATTTTGTGTGTACAAAATGGATAGGTGTTCTGATAATGATGATAGAGAACTCGAGTTTTAAACTATGATAAATAGGAAAGAATAAAACAAAAAATGAAATCGATATTGTTGTAGATAGTTCGTTAAAAGATGAAATTGTAGAAATAGTTAGAACAGAAGATAGAATTATAGCTCTCAAGATAAATATGGCAAAAGAAACTATGATAGCAATTAACATATATGCATCTCAAGTAGGATTAGATGAAGATATCAAATCAAAATTTTAGGACAACCTAGATGAAGTATTACAAAATATTTCATCAAATGAAATAATTTAAATAAGAAGGATTTAAATAGATACGTCGAAGTGAAAAATGAGGAATATAAGAGGGAGCATGGGTGTTCTAGGTTTGGAACAAAAAATGAAGGAAAACCTATATTTGATTTTATAATAGTATGACCTTATACTAACTAATATGCTTTTTTTAAGAAACGAGAACACTTGGTCACGTTCAAAAGTGGAATAATAAATCACAAATTGATTTTCTTATGGTTAGGAAAAGAGATAGAAAGATTTGTAAAAATTGCAAGATTATCCCTAGAAAAAATTTAACTACCCAACGTAGGTTAGTAGTATTGGATATACGCCTCAATCATAGTATCAATAGAAGGAAAATATACACAACTATTAAAATTATGTGGTGGAAGTTAAAGGATGATGAGAAGCGAAATATATTTAAGAAGAAGATAGGAGTACAAGCATTAAGTGAAATATATTATAACTCTAATACGACATGGGATAAGATAATATCAAAATTGAAAATAGTAGTAAAGAGTATACTTGGTAAGTCAAAGAGTCATGCAACACCACGTAAGAAATCTTAGAAAAAGTGAAGGAAAAATAAACAACCTATAAGGAATTATATATTTGTAAAAATTAAAAAAAATTAAAAAAATAAATAATAACCAAGAAAAAGGCTATGAAAGTTGTGAATGAAACAAAGAATGAAACTTTTGATGGTTATATCAAAAATTGGATATAAAAGAACGGAGAAAGACATTGATAAAATAGTTAAAGTGAGAGAGATGAAGACAAGAGATCTTATCTAAATAAGATGTATTAAAGATAAATGTAACAAGGTGCTAATAATTGTTGGAGCAGAAAGCACTAAATAATCGAACCTAGTTTTGATATTACAAAAGGTTCAAGTTATGTTGTGTTGTGATCTAACGATATTGACCAAGTGTGTAGGCTCAATCATAAAGTAATAGTGGAAACTAGGCAAAGGGAAAGCCCAAGTTGCAGCTAAGCAAGTAGAAGTCCTAGTTAAGGCCAAGCAAGGAAGTCTTGATCAGTAGGACTAGACTGGAAGACTTGACAGATCGAGGACACCAGACGGAAAGTCTAGACGGATCTAAAGGACTGGACGTCTAGCAGGTTGATGAGTCTGGAGGGCCGGACATCGAGAAGAAGCTTGGGAGTTAGAGGATCGGATGCCGAGCACAAAATCTAAATAGGTCTGGACGGATTATTTGGCAAGTCAGGTAACCCTCCTGAGAGAAGTAGGTTAGGATGCATTCCCTCAAAGGGAACAGTAAGCGTCAGTCTGACCTAGGATTTCAACGAAATCCAAAAGTCATGACAAGACAGTCCCGAGATTATCAAATTATTTCTTCTTTTATGTTATTACTATACCTGTTGTACTAACCCTATGATGCCACCGGGGCTATGGTGCAGCGGTAGGGCGACTAGTCGCTATCCCAAGCATCCGCGGTTCGATCCCCAGCTACGGCGTATTTGCAGGAATTTTTCCTCCAAATGGGGCGCGAACCCTGGGGCGCTGGGCTTCTAGACCGCCCACTGCGAGCGCTTCCCGATTTACCCTGGCGGCCGGTGGGAAACTTCCGTGTGGCCGGGCCGGTCGCTCGAGGTTGGTTGCAAAAACCTCGTTAATCATTTTTTTTCTATGATGCAGGAAGGTGGCCAAAATTAGGAATCCAGAATGAATCTAGGCAACTACATGGATCCTGGCGTCCGAAATAGCCCGAACTCAGCCACGGGCGTAGTCGAGATGGCACATCCTGGTTGGCTGGAGCACATCGACTTCCAAGCACCCAGTAAAGACGACTCGATAGAGCTTCACCCAGGTGCAGCCACGTCAGCGGTCCAGGCGCCCAGAGTTGAATAACTCAATGATGAAGATGGATCGGATAGGCCTCGATGGAGGCACTTAGAGCTGGTCCAGGCACCTAGAATGGGCTATAAAAGCACCTTCAACCAGGAGATCAAAACATCAATTCTTCTATGTTGAACGACTCTTGCGTTGCTTCAAATTTTTGTTGCAACGCCAAACATACTTGTCAATAGCGCGCGATAGCGGCGCTATCACGGCGGAGCGGAGCGGAGCGGCCTGGGAGCGCAACGCCACGCCTGGGAGCGGAGCGGTTCACCGTCGCGGGTGTCGCGGCCGCGATCGCGGCGCGTCGCGGCCGCTATCGCGGCTATTGCGGCCGCAATTGCTACATCAATGCAGATTTTGCCAAAAGACCATAAAACCCTTTAGTTATTTTCGTTTTAAATGTAATGGAGGGGTTAAATGGTCATTTTGGCTAACCCTATTTTTTTGCTGCGTGGATGGGTTACGGGCATACCATTTTCCGCGATTCTAAGCGTCAAGTTAAAGCTTTTAATGGTGTTTAGAACTCTTTATGTAATAAGCATCAAGTTCTAAGCGCTCTTTATGTAATATTGATGTTTAGAACTTGATGTTCTGAATTTCTGGAGTGGCCACAAGTTTTTGCCCTATACCATGTTTTGAGTAATTTAACTTGGATGTCTTTTGGTTAATTATTGCTATCATATAATGTTGACATTCTAAATTGCAATTGCCATTTCTATTGATGTTTTTATCAAATAGCGGTCGGAACGCTATCCGCTATCCCGCTATAGCGTTTTTGGAGTCGGCCGCTACGCGCCGCTATCCGCGTTTGACAACTATGACGCCAAAGTACTACTCCAACAACTACAATCAAGCCTACACTTCATTCTTGTTGTCAGTATTATTAATTTTTGTATTTGTTTTTCATCAGTTCTTTGTACTTAAACGAATACTTAGTAGTTTGCCACATGAAAGCGATTAACAATCGCGGGTCAAGAACTAGCAGCACAGGCTGTGAACCAAGTAAAAAAAAGATATTAGTATTGTTTCTGCTTTCTGTTTCCGCTGCTATGTTAAAAAGCATACATGCTATTTACCTAACCCCCCCCCCCCCTCCCTCTCTCGTGCTTTCCTCAATCCTACAGGAAAGGTTGGAGAAATAAACGAGCGGTGAAAGAGGTATTTTCATCAACTTTTTAAAGAAGATTTGGATGATCAACTTAACTTAGGTAATTTAAGTAGGTCCAATAAGTATAGAAATTTAAATTTTTATCATAAAATTTAAACTTCAGAAGTAGACAACTCTTTAAATAGAATGCAAAATGAAAAAGTCGTTGGACTAGACGATATTTCAATAGAGGTATGAAAGTGCCTAGGAAAATAAGGTATTAAATAACTTACAAAATTATTTAACATAATATTGAAGACAAAGAAAATGATATAATAAGGGACAGAGACCAATGACGTAAAGGGATCCATATAGCCGACCCCACCTAGTGAGATAAAGCTTACTTGTTGTTGTTGTTGGTATTGAAGACAAAGAAAATATCTAATAATAGACGGTAAGTACTCTAGTTCCCTTATATAAGAACAAGGGAGACATACAACATTGTACAAGTATAAAGGTATTAAACTAATGAGTCATACCATGAAATTTTGAGAATGAATAATAAAAAAAGGAAGGAGACCACTAACTGAAAATCAATTTGGAATCATGCCTAGAAAACTATATATCTTCTCAGGAAACAAATTTAAAAGTATCAAAAGCAAAAATAAGATCTATACATGGTACTCATGGACTTAAAAGAAGCCTATAATAGAGTACCAAGAAAAATTATCTAGAGAATTCTATAAAAGAGAGATGTCAACCTTTAGCATATATTGAACTAATTAAGGATATATATGAGGTTGTAATGAAAGAGTGTAACTTCAGGCGGATTAACTGAAGAATTTCCAATAAAGATAGAGTTTACATTAATAATCAACTCTAATTTCCTATCTTTTTATACTAATCATAGACGAACTACTAGATACATTTAAGACACAATATCGTGGTACATGTTATTTGCAGATGATATTGTTTTGGTAGATGAGGCACATAAAGGAATAAATGAAACTAGAATATTGACAAAAAAAAACACTAGAAGTGAAAGGTTTTAGGCTTAATAGAGTAAAAACAGAATATATAAAATTTAAGTTTAACAATAGATAGATGAAATTTATGTTTAACAATATTAGACGTAATAAAATAATTATTAAAATAGAAGATGGCGAGTTGTCTGGCTTCAAAAATTTAAGTATTTTGAATCATTTTTGCAAAACGTTGGAGGGATTGAAAGAGAAGTCTTACATAGAATGCAAACAAGAAGGTTGAAATGAAGGAGAGCGTCGAGTGTTTTATGTGATCGTAAAGTACTTTTATGTTATATGACATTAAATATTGGGCTATGACTCAAGCATATGAGCAGAAGATGAAAGTTATAATGAGGATGTTAAGGTAGATGTGTGGATATATGAGGAGGGACAAAATAAGAAATAAGAAAATTAGATTCTAGCTAATCAAATTAATTCTTTTTTATATTAATAGCTAGCAGTTTCTTTTACCTCTGATGGCTACCTACACCTTAACTTTAAAGTTATTTAACTTTTCTATCTATTGATTCTATTAAGCACTTTTGAATTTTGAATATGTTTATACCATCCAACACATATTTTCTCATTTTATTATCTGTTGGAATTCCATCTAATCGCTCTCACCAATATCCATATTCTTTTATTGTATGACCTTAACACATCCATCTCAGCACCTTCATTAATACTACAATAATTTTTGTACACGTATCTTAAGCAACTAATGTTCTGATTCATAAGGGTGAGTTGTTTCATAATCTTATTTCTTGTAGCCTAGGCACACAGCCATCATGCAGTATAATTAAAGCTCCTCTCCATTTCAATTATTTGTTGTTTATCCTATTAATAACATTTTCATTAACAATCCTATCTAATAGTCTTATAGCAAAGTAGCTCTAACACAAATTATTAAATTATCATGCATATCCTTTATCACAACAATATACTTGTTTGATTATTTTTCTTGTTTACAAAGTTTAGGGACTCTATCACAAACTTTTCTGCCAATTAATTTTTTTTTTGTCAATAATAAGCCTTAACATAACACATATGTCAATAATAAGCTTCAGCTTTGGCAATAATAATTAATTAATCTTAACAAAGACCTACAAACTATTAAAAATAAGTATCAAACATGTCCTGGGATAAAAAATTATATATATATATATATATATATATATATATATATACATAAAACCTATTTCAAATGAGAATGACATCTTAAAACAGATCTTGTACCACATTTTGGAACAAAAACAACTGTATGTTATGTACTCTCTTACTTTGAGATGATTTTTTTCATATCTAAACTCTCAATAATTTGTTCCCTGAACTCCAATGTCCTATCCAAAGTTTTTTTTTATTAAACAAGAATAAAATGAAAACAGTTGAATTTCGAAGTCTCAATGCTTGTGAGTTCTCTCATATATGAAAACAAGATTTGAACTTTGAACTGAAATTTGGTTTTGTAAGTGATATTATCTTTACTGTTTTAGAACTTGAATATGAGTTTCGGAAGCAATTCTAGTGTTTGAGCATTCTAAAGAAAATATTAATCAACCAATTCAGTTGGCCTAACTGTGAAAACATCCACAGGGAGGATGCAAAAGTATTGAAGGATCTTAACTTACCAGCATCTTACTCTTAACTGAGAAGAAGCCATCAGCATCAGCAACAACAGTGGGCTTTGAAGCTCCCACAGCCATAATTGCCCCCTAGACACAATTAATTCAATAAATAAAGATATTACAATGCCTAAAGACTGAAGCTCTACATTAAAATCATGATTTTGTATACCATACCTGACCAGGTGGAAGAATGGCATCAAATCTGTCTACCCCAAACATACCCAGATTTGATACAGTAAATGTTCCTAAAAATATTGATATAATACTTAGAAGTGAAAAGAAATAAAAGAAGCATATTAAAAACTATAGAAAACTTATCACATAGATTATTTACCTGAGCTATATTCATTGGGATGAAGTTGCTTTCCGCGAGCCTTCTTTAACAGTTCTTTCCATCTTTCACAAAGCAAATAAATATCCAACTAAAAAATCAAAATTAATTATGAGTTAAACAAGGGGAAAATAGTGCCTATTTATCAATATTATTTATAACCTTGTCTGCATCTTCAAGAACTGGGGTTATCAATCCACCATCAATTGCCACAGCAACTGCAATGTTGATGTTCTCATTATAGGTAAAACTCTTCCCATCTTTGCAGGTAGCATTCACAACTGGATGCTTTGTGAGTGCCATAGCTGCAGCCTTAGCCAATAGCACAGACATAGTGACACCCTTGGGCTTAAGCTGAAAACATAACAAAATAGGTGATTAGAGAATGGGAAGAAAGTAATTTAACATAGAATAACATATCTGTTAGCTCAACAGGATAGGTTGCGTGCTCTGAACTTATCCAGTGTGAAAGGAGCTAAAGGAAATTAATTCTCAAAATCAACTGTAATTCTATCATTAAAGAGTTGCTTTGTTATAATGAATATTAGATTAGACAATGATGATTCAATAGCCAATGATGGTACTAGTTCAAAAGATACAGCAAACGCAACATAACTGATGAGAAAAAAATGAGTATCTCCAAGAAGCCAAGAACATAAAAAAATATGCATATACCTTTTCATAGAGGGAATCAAGTGCATTGGTTGTCACAGGATAGCCAACACGGAAAGTGGGCACAGAGAGACTTTCAACCATGTTCTTTGACACAGCAGCCTGCATCGTAGTGAAGGGAACAACAGTGGAGCCAGGAATAGGAGGAAGAACTGCTGTAGGAGCTTTTGGAGTGGCACCGGCGCTAGGGTGTGGAACTTGAGGAACTGGAAGTGCCGCAGGAGAACTTGCAGGCTTCTTTGGTTGGATTCCAGCTGCAGTCTCAATGTCGGAAGGGATAATCCTTCCATACGGTCCTGTCCCAGTAACAGATCCTATGTCCACCTTGTGCTGCTTGGCAAGTTTCTTCGCATAGGGTGTGGCCACAGTCTTCCTAGGCCCCTCCGAAACAGCTAATGGAGTAGTAACAGCAGCAGAGGCTGGTGGCGAAGGAGGAGAAACAGGGGGAGGCGATTGAGCTTGGGGCTGTGGTTGAGATTGGGACTGGGAGTGGGCCTGCGCCTTCGCGAGGACGACTTCTTCCTCACTCTCGGCGAGGAGGCCAATAGGAGCACCGACAGGGGCGGACTCGCCGGCAGGGACAACAATGGCAGCGAGGATTCCATCGTAAAAGGTTTCGACGTCCATGTCGGCCTTGTCAGACTCGACGACAACCACGCTCTCACCCTTGGAGAGGCGATCGCCCTCCGACTTGATCCAGGACACGATTTTACCTTCGGTCATGGTGGAGCTCAGCGCCGGCATGAAGATCTCCCGGATCTTGGCGCTGATGGGGGCTATGCGGGCGGCGCGGCGACCGCTGCGTGCGCGAGGGAGAGGGAGGATCTGGGGGCGGGAGACGGTGGAGGAGGAGAGTAGGGAGCGAGAGACGAAGGGTGTGGTGATCGACGGAGAAGACGCCATTGGGGTCGGGGTTGGTGGTCTCGTTGTGGCCGACTCGATGCGGAGAAGAAACGTGGAAGGTATAAGTAGTGGAGTGAAAGACAGGTGCGGCGGAGAGGTCGAGGTGAGGGAGAAGGAGGTGCCCGACTTGATTGGTTAGTCTTAAGCAAAGGGCGTTTATTTTAGCTTTAAACATTTCGGGCTATCTCTGGTCATATCGCCGCGTTGGCTGGCGATAGCGGTGACAAAGAGCGTGGGGGTTGTTTATGGTAAAAGTAAATTTAAATTAATCAAAATGAAATATCCTTCCTATTAGGGCATCCGCAACGGTTCATATAACGCTCGATTAATGAGCGTCGCGTGTTAAAATCATTATGAGTGTGTGTTAATGCGTTGACGTGGATGAACACGTTCAGATGTTTGAACGTGTTCATCCGCGTATGATCTGGCATCCTGATCGGTCAAGCGACCGATCATGGATGACCTGGACCGATCAGGAAATAACCTGATCGGTCCAAGTTGACCTGGACCGATCAGGCAACTAGGCGATTAAATCCCTCAAAAAATATAAAAAACGTACAATTTAATAAGGATTTAATTTAAAAACATAATTTTTTTAAAAATTATCACTCTAATTAAGGATTTGATTGGAGAAACGATTACGAGTCTCTCCAATTGATTGGGGAGTCTCGTGGAATAACAGGGAACAGTGATTTTAATCGATTGGGGTTGCCGTAATCGATTAAAAATGACACAACGGGCACCCAAGCGGCTAGTAAACGATCACCAACGATTATTTTAATAAAAAAAACCCCTGAATTTATATTTTATTATTTCACTTTGTGTTAATTTATATGTTATCTTTTAATTATATGTAAGTGTATTTTTTAGGTTGTTCTCTATCATTTCAAAATTATAATAATAATTTAAATTTTAAATAATGATAAATATATTTAATAATATTATTATTATTTATTTTAAATAATAATCATTTAAATTAACAAATAAAATTGAGGTGTAAAAAATATGTAGGTAAGAAAATGAATATGTGAGAGAATATATATGTGAGAGAAGGTATATGTGAGATAATGTGTGTGGCATGTGGGCCCCACAAATAATGGGGGTTGAATGTTAAACGGTTGTGAGAGAATGAAGATGTTAATGTTAATGTATATGTGGCATGTGGATCCCATGCTTTTTGATGAAGTGGTAGGTGTTATAACGTTAAAGGAGTTAAACGGTTACGGATGCCCTTAATAATCAGGCACACCTGTATTTTTTTTATTAAATATAAATTCAAGGAAACCTATAGAGATCTGAATCATCCAGGCTATAAAACTTATATCTAAAGTGAAATATCTCTATACTCTCCAAACATATATTTGTCTCTAATGATAAAATAAAATGTCCTCACGGATCGATAGATAATTAAAACGTAAAATATTATCATCTTAAAATTTGAAGGTGCTCAAAATTTGACAAAGTCAATATGTCTATCTTCTCCACACGCTAGTTATAACATTCATACTAGTAGCCTCATGATTTACCTTTTTCCTATTAATACTGAGACGAATTGATATAGGCACGAGAGCGAGCGAACTATTTTTTGCCACATAATGACAAAATTAAAAATAATAGATAAAAAAATATTTATAGATATGATCATATTAAATTAAATAAGATAAAAGTTGTACTATTATTAAAAACTCTCAAAGATTTGACGGGAAAAAAAACATAAACAAAGGCAGCAGAAAAGAAATCAAGCAACTCAAAAAAAAAATCCAAATTCAAGTGGGATCGATAGTCAGGACCTCTAGGCGATATAACACATTCTCTACCTACTAATATGGAAGACAAAGAAAAAGCAAAGGGTAGTACACATCCTCTACCTGCTAATATAGAAGACAAAGAAAAAGCAAGGGGTAGTGAAAACAACAACTTAGCCGATATAACAAGAATAGTGCATGAACTACATAGTATAATGAGATCAAAAAAACAATCTTAGATAATAGGTGTACAACACTTATTCTAGAGTTTTGATGAGTTATGTTTGTTGGTTCAAGGAGTACCATAATCGAACCAATATTTTGATGTTGTCAAAGATTCAAAGTTAAGTCTTGTTGTTATCTAATTAATTGATCAAGTATACAGGAAGCTCAACATGAAAAGCCCTACCAGGTCAACTAGACCTGATACTAGGCAAGTAAAGTTTCAACAGATTGAGAAAATCAGGAAAAAAGTCAAGATGGGTCAAGTGGACTTGACATATTACAGGGAGATTCAGTAGGTTTGAATGGAGACCAAGCAGAAAGTCAAGATAGGTAAATTGGACTTGACATCTAATAGGAAGATTCGATAGACCTAGAGGACCTGATATAAAGTCAAGTGGAAGCCTAGCAGGCCGATTTGATGCTAAACAATAAAGTCCAAACAGATCTGGAGGACCTGATGTTTGGCAGGTAAGTTAAGATAAGTCCTGGATAGAGTGCAGTAAGGTGGTGTCTCATAGGGACAAGCCTTAAGCACTGATCCAACTAAAAAAAACCAACGGTGATTTCTAAGTTCAGATCAAGACAAGTCCTATTATCTTACTCATTCATGATTACTATTGTACTAACTCTATTTTACAGGGTTATTTTTACGCTATTTGTATGTGCTAACTCTTTGGTGTAAGATAGCTAAAATCAAGATAAAAATAGGGATTCAATCGATTGATATATTGGATCAGTTGACTAATCCTGCCAGCATGGCACAGCGTAGAAGGAATTCAAAGGGATCCATCGATTGATTATCAGGATCGATCGATTGATCCATACTTGGTAAGCGCGAAGTTTAGAAAGGAAAAAAATTTCATCAACTGATCATAAGGATTCGTTGACCGAACACATTAAATGTAGTGTCAGCCAAGCAGATAGAATCCGCACAAACAAGGAAGGGAACGAGTTCCGTCGATTGATAGGAGGATCAGTCGATGGATCAGTTCAGTCGACTGAATGCTGCCTATACAAGAGCACCTCAAGATTAGAGCCAAAGAATCACTTATGCTCTTACTCTATTCACTTTCTACAGCCTCAGATTGTACAAGTTTGCTACTACGACACCAAAAAGCCCTCCGACTTCCTACGATCAAGCTTATATGTCTTGTGTCGATATACTTTGTTATTATACTTATATTATATTTAAAAGAAGTTAATAAGTTGTTACTATATTTCTTTCAACTTGTACGAATTCACTTCTCTCCGAAAGTTTTTGGAGAAAAGGAACTTAGTGTATTGCCTAACGAAGCAATCAAAGATCACGGGTCTTGGAGTAAGAGTCTACGAAGGCTCCGAACCTAGCAAAAATAACTTGTCTCTTATTTTGTGTGTTTCTCGATTCTGTTACTATTACTTTGATCTAATTTTTGAAAATAAAAGAATGATTTAAAATGAATAAGATTCACCGTCCCACCCCCTCTCTGACTTCTAACAATTCTACAATTGATATCAGAGAAGGACCTCTGAAAAGACCTAACAGTCTTTTTAGTACTTTCTTTCTGTTCAATTCTTTATTCTTTATCTCGCACTACTAATCTCAAGCCTATTGGCGCAATCTTGGTTAGGTCAGGGTTGACCTAGTTTGACTAAGCTCGGGTGAGCTTAGGTTTGGTAAGCTTGGAAAGCTTAAGGTTGGATGTTTCGATATTTGATAATGATGTTTGAATGTCATATGATGTTTGAATATCATATGATGTCAAGTGAGTCAAGGTTAACTGGAGGCTTGACGGAAAAGACCTAGTGGGACTAGGCACACCTAGTGGGACTAGGTGAAGTCCAGGTGGATCAGGGAGATCGCACTCTGGCGTGGGAAAAGACCTAGTGGGACTAGGCACACCTAGTGGGACTAGGTGAAGTCCAAGTGGATCAGGGAGATCGTACGCTGGCATGGGAAAAGACCTAGTGGGACTAGGCATTCCTAGTGGGACAGATGGATCGGGGAGATCACATGCTGGCAAGGTGGAAGTCTACCGAGAGACTAGACCTGACTCGAAGGTTAGCCAAACCTGGTGGGGAATCAGGTCAAGTCCTAGTTGGGAACTAGGCAGAAGAAATCCAAGTTGGTCAAAGGGATTGACAGGACACTTGGTAGGGAACCCTAGACTTGTGAGCACAAGTTAGGTCGGACTTAATCGATTGGGGAATCGATTAAGAGAGTTTGTTGCGAGAACAGAAGGTGGCTGAATCGATTGGGTAATCGATTCAGCCTTCCCTTAATCGATTGGTCAATCGATTAAGGTGTCTCTTGATCGATTGGGGTAATCGATCACTGAGGTTTGCGCGAGAGAACAAAAAGGCTCTGAATCGATTGGGTAATCGATTCAGGGCACTGGTAATCGATTGGCTAATCGACTACAGTTCGAAAACTAGCCGTTGAACGACTAAGTGTGACGTGGTAATCGATTGGGTAATCGATTCAGAAACCCTAGGCGTCGGGTATAAGGGCTTTCGCGCAGGATTTGAGCCGCAACTCTTCTTCCTTCTTCCACGTCATCTCAAGAGAAGCTTTGGGGCTTAGTGTTGCTGCACTTCCAAAGTTCTAGAGGCGATCACAAGCTTGAAGATAGCAAGGAAAGCAAAGTGTGAGCTTATCATTGTAAATCTTGTAAGATTTCATTTGTATTTGCTTTGTTTCTTGTTGTATCTTTGTGAAAGCTTGTAAGAGGTTTCTCCACCTCAAGAAGGAGATCTTTCATAGTGTATAAGAGAGTGAGGAGAGTGGATCCTTGGATTAGTCACCCGGTGGGGGTGGATACCAAGTAAAATACAAGTGTTAGCATTGCTTGAAGTCTTCCGCCGCGACAAATCATCCACAAGCAAATCGGAGCTAATCACCCCCTCTAGCTCATCTACCAGTCCTAACAAGTGGCATCAGAGCGAGGTTGCTCTTCTTTGGACTCATTGCCAAGAGGGCAAGAGCTAGAGGAAAAAGAAGAAGTCGAAAGAAACCCTAATTTCAAGAAGCCATCTACAAAAGGGTTCAACTTCAAAAATGGAGTTCGGCTACGGCACCCGAGCACCTCCACCATTCGATAAGGCAAATTTCGATCTTTGGAAATCAAAGATTGAAAATTTCTTCATGATGGAGATATAACAATGGTTTGCTCTAATGGAGGGTTTTGAAGCTCCAACAAGCACCAAAGGAAAGCTCCTCAAGAAAAGCAAATGGAATGAGGAGCAAATCACGAGATGCGAAGCAAATGACAAAGTGACCAAATTATTGGTCAATCTATTGCCAAGCACCATCTTGGACAAAATTGGAGAATTTCAAGATGCCAAAGAGCTTTGGAGCAAATTGGCAAAGCTTCATGAAGATCCCTCCACTGTACCAAGTCAAGACAAATCCGAAGAGGGAGATTCATCAAATGAAGAGGACTCGGAAGTTGAGAGATGCTCAACATCCGAGGAGGAAATTCAAGAAGTATTGGCCGAAGAGGAAAAAGAAGAAGTCTCCACCTCTAGGATTGAGGGGGAGCAAAGGCCATTGACTCCGGAAAAGAAGAAGTATCTACTTCCGGATCAAGTGAAGAGTCATGCAACACCCCTACAAGCAAAGGTATAAAAATTTCAATTTGTAAAAATAAAGATCACATCATTTGCTTTGAATGTAGGGAAAGAGGGCACTACAAGAGCAAGTGTCCCAAATTGGTCAAGAAGAAGGTGCTAGTGGCACCCAAGACCAAGGAGAAGCCAAAGGAGGTTGGCCCCGTGGAAAAGAAGGATAAGAAGCACATTGTGTGCTTCTCATGCAAACAAAAGGGACATTATCGAAACCAATGTCCAAAGGGGAAGAATCCGACCAAGGCTAAAAGGAGGAGCTCAAATCAAGGGGGAGCTTCCAAGATTAAGTCTAAGGTACCATTAGGTAATGGTACTTATTTTCATCATGATAATATGCATGTTAGAAATAATCATTATCATTTCAATGCTATTTATCATGAAAATAGGAGGTATGAAAAACCTAAGGAAAAATATAAAGCTCTCCATTCTAGATCTACTACACCTAAGGATAGGGAAGGTATTAGATCGTTTAAGGGTAGACCTACCCAAAACAAGGTCAATAAGAACAATCACCAAGGTTATATTAGAAAACCAAGCCTTGATGAGGTAATGATTGAAAATCAAGTTTTAAGGTCAAAACTTGATAAATTGGAAAAATCCCTTAAGAAAATAGAAAATCTATTTAAGGAATCAAAATTTCAAAACCTAGACTTAGAAAATCAAGAACCCTCTAGGAGCAAGAAAGGTTTGGGATACAAACCTAAAACCAAGGATGATGGTCCATCCTATCATAGAGTTCCATATAGATATGAAACTCAATCTAGGTCAAGGAGTCAAGTCAAGGCCACAAGGGAAGACATCCCTAGAGTTGACCAAGACAAGACCAACATGACTAAGGCTTCGGAGAAGCCTAGAAGAATCATTAGGAAGGTATCAAGGGAAGTTATCCCTAATGAATACCTAGAACACCCAAGGAGCACCAATAGATTTTGGGTTCCTAAGAGTGTGTTCGCCACACCCTAGATAGGTTTAGGGAGTGTCAACTCAAATTGGAAGGGTAGTTAACCTAACCTTGATGAAGTTGGCACTTTAGGACATTTTCAAGGAGTTATTACTCTTGAAAATGAAGGAGTTATTTGTTTACTCTAGGAGGAGTAAATTTTGTGTCAAACTATATTTTTGGAAGATTGAACTTAATAAGAGTTGGCACAACTAGGTTAGAATCCAAAGATAGGCCAAGTTTGGAGTTTTGGCATTATCTTGGAAATTAGGGGCAAAGTAGGATTATCAATGGCTTAGCGATGAGTTATTGATACTTAGATAGGAAATCTAGATATTTTCTTTTATGCTTCGATGTCATGTTTTGTATGCCCTATCACATGCCATGACATCATAATCCATCATTCATACTTTATTATGAAAATATTACATGTCATGTCATACATGCATCATCTAGCTATAATTTCTTTTGAAAATCCTCATATGATGCATGTCATAGTCATTATCATGCATTAATTTAATTTTTATTGAAATTAAGGACATTGGCATTAATTGACATTCTAGGTGAATGATCAAAGTTTATAATGCCTAGGTAGAAATGCATGCACCCTTAGATTAGGGAGAACATGACTTTTACATCTCACTAAGACCATAAGATGACTTGTATGTGTTTTTGAGACACCTTAGAAATATGTGAGATGTTAGGGTGATGAAAATAACTCAATGTGTTGGTTTATATGCATCCTATTGAGTTGTAGATTCATCAAAATTTGAATATAAATGGACTCCAATCATTGGGAAAGCTAATGTACAAGTCATGTGCATTTAGCCCAAGGAATATGGTTGGAAATTATTTTTGAAAACTATTTCAAAACTATCTTGGAAAACCTTGGTGAAGACTCTCTTTTGATAGCACTCATCATTGATGAATTGGATACAAAATAGAGTGAAACATTGAAATATTTCAATGGTTTCCAATTTTGTGTCAATCTTTGGAAATAAAGGTTATTTTCATGGAAAACTATTTTTCCATGATAGTATATGTCATAAATAATGTCTACACAAAATTTTAGGATTTTTTCAAATTTTGTAGAATTATTTAGGGGTTTCTGAAATTCGAACTAAAATTGTTTTCAGAAATCAGAAACTCCCAATCGATCAGGTGATCGATTAGGAACTTCAATCGATTGGTCAATTGATTGTTAACCCTATCAGCGAGCACAGAAGCTCGCGTAATCGATCAGTGGATCGATTAAGGCACAGCGTAATCGATTGATTCCCAACACCAATCGATTGGTAAGTCTGAAACTGTCTGATTTCAGTCAGATTAACCCATTTTTGAGTAACCTAACAATCCCTAGACCCTTGAATTACTTTCATAAGTATATTTGGGTAAATTTCATTGTGAAATCAAAAGAGGGATAGTTTTGGTGAAAACTATAGGGTCAAGGAGAGGTTTTGATTCAATTTTTGAATCTCAAAATATCATAACCTCGAGTTGAGATTTTCTAAAGGTTTAGGAACTCCCAAGATCATTGTTGATGCAATGTTAAAGGTTTAGAGCATGTTTTGAGGGAGAGGTCTTCCTTAAAAACATGAGGTTGAATTTTTATTTTTGGGATATGTGAAAGGATGAAAATTGGGAATTTTCATCATGATGAATGCTCAAGGATGGGCATGGGTTCAAATGGAAGGTATGGGACTTTCATTGGGCATGCCTTTAACCACATAGACTCTCGGGGAGTGTTTTCGATGTGTGTCAAAGGGGGAGAGATTGAAAGGCTAATAGGGATTAGTCTTTCTCAAACATATTGTCAAACATCAAAAAGGGGGAGATTGTTGGTGTAATCTTGGTTAGGTCAGGGTTGACCTAGTTTGACTAAGCTCGGGTGAGCTTAGGTCTGGTAAGCTTGGAAAGCTTAAGGTTGGATGTTTCGATGTTTGATAATGATGTTTGAATGTCATATGATGTTTGAATATCGTATGATGTCAAGTGAGTTAAGATTGACTGGAGGCTTGACGGAAAAGACCTAGTGGGACTAGGCACACCTAGTGGGACTAGGTGAAGTCCAGGTGGATCAGGGAGATCGCACGCTGGCATGGGAAAAGACCTAGTGGGACTAGGCACACCTAGTGGGACTAGGCACACCTAGTGGGACTAGGTGAAGTCCAGGTGGATCGGGGAGATCATACGCTGGCATGGGAAAAGACCTAGTGGGACTAGGCATGCCTAGTGGGACAGATGGATCGGGGAGATCACATGCTGGCAAGGTGGAAGTCTACTGAGAGACTAGACCTAACTCGAGAGTTAGGCAAACCTGGTGGGGAATCAGGTCAAGTCCTAGTTGGGAACTAGGCAGAAGAAATCCAAGTTGGTCAAAGGGATTGACCGGACACTTGGTAGGGAACCCTAGACTTGTGAGCACAAGTTAGGTCGGACTTAATCGATTGGGGAATCGATTAAGAGAGTTTGTTGCGAGAACAGAAGGTGGCTGAATCGATTGGGTAATCGATTTAGCCTTCCCTTAATCGATTGGTCAATCGATTAAGGTGTCTCTTGATTGATTGGGGCAATTGATCACTGAGGTTTGCGCGAGAGAACAGAAAGGCTCTGAATCGATTGGGTAATTGATTCAGGGCACTGGTAATCGATTGGCTAATCGATTACGGTTCGAAAACTAGCCGTTGAACGGCTAAGTGTGACGTGGTAATCGATTGGGTAATCGATTCAGAAACCCTAGGCGTCGGGTATAAGGGCTTTCGCGCAGGTTTTGAGCCGCAACTCTTCTTCCTTCTTCCACGCCATCTCAAGAGAAGCTTTGAGGCTTAGTGTTGTTGCACTTCCAAAGTTCTAGAGGCGATCACAAGCTTAAAGATAGCAAGGAAAGCAAAGTGTGAGCTTATCATTGTAAATCTTGTAAGATTTCATTTGTATTTGCTTTGTTTCTTGTTGTATCTTTGTGAAAGCTTGTAAGAGGTTTCTCCACCTCAAGAAGGAGATCTTTCATAGTGTATGAGAGAGTGAGGAGAGTGGATCCTTGGATTAGTCACCCGGCCGGGGTGGATACCAAGTAAAATACAAGTGTTAGCATTGCTTGAAGTCTTCCGCCGCGACAAATCATCCACAAGCAAATCGGAGCTAATCACCCCCCTCTAGCTCGTCTACCGGTCCCAACAAAGCCAAGGTCTTGAAAATTCTATTATTATTTATTTTGATAAACATAATGGTAAGTTCTCATCAAGAAGGCTATAGCATCGTTCGCCTACCTCTCTTCATTGGAGAAAATTTTAGCTACTAGAAGAAGAGGATATAGTGCTTCTTGAAGTTCGACATTGATTTATGGTTCATCATTAAGAAAGGTTATATACCACCAACAGAAGATGGAGAACCATTAGATCCAGAAAAATGAAGCTTTGTTATGAAGAGAAAGGCTCAGATCGACTACAAAGCAATAAACACCATCCAATGTAATCTAACAAAGGAAGAGCTCAACAGAGTCGGTCCATTCGCCAACTCTAAAGAATTGTGGGACCAGCTAGCCAAACTACACGAAGGTGTTGGTGTAGGGATCTCCCGATGACATAAATACAAAAACGCAGTGGAAACAAGATCCCTCGAGCGATCCATGCGAAAGAAAAAACTCGTACGAGATTCATCTATCTAATAGAGCTATCTATGTGTATACTTTTGAAGCGTGCCCTTGCGTTTATCCCGCTCGTTCAAGCTATGTCAGATCTCTTGCATGTTCAAGTGTCCGTACCTCTATACGTATCCACACGAACACGATCTCTCAACTTCGGAGAAGAACTACCTTAGTTGTGCTAGCAACTTGAGGTAGTTCACAAAAGCACCAAGAACCCCAAAGAAAGGGTTTCGTCCAAGAGGGAGAAGAGGAGGATGAGAGGAAGGAAAGATGACTTAACTTCATCCAAATGACAAGAAAACTCTTTTATACTCATCCCATAAATATAAAGAGTTTTTGTCCCTTTAGCTTCCTTTCATTAAAATCAATAAAGAGCACATCTTCTCATGTGACTCTTCAACTTTTCTCCATTCAATAAAGAGAATCTTTCATCCTCCTCTATTATTAATTTATTAAATATTTTAATTAATTAATATCTCATCCAAATGTGGTTGAGTCTAATCTAAATGAGTCTAACTCAAATTAGACCTCAATACCATAATTCAATTGGATTCACTTGAGTCTAACTCAATCAATCCAATTCAGATCAAATCTTAGTCAAACTAAGATCAATTAATCTCTGAAGCATCGTGTCCTGAGTGTGTGACCCAATAGGTTCTTGTAACGTTGGCAATGTGTCTAACCCGCTTTAGACACATAAGCAATGAACGACATCTAGTAATGCATCATTGCTACCCAAGTAACAAGAAAGTCAAGATCCGAGTTAACCTCCGTGACTATGACAATGTATGACTTTGTCCTTCTATCCTCGATATCTAGATTGACTAATGAGGCATAGACTGTGTCATCCTCGATCAATCTTTGTGTTTCTTGATCCCCAAGTAGACTCACTCAAACAAATGATCTCAATATCTCATATTGACTCATTTGAGCATGGTCATGGGTTTTAGCAGTCCTACTGGATCAAGGGGCTCGCAGATATCACTCCCATCATATAGGAGGGATAGATCCTATCTACATCACTCACATCCCTCCGTATAATTCATTATATACCCAGTGATTGCCTTTATAGTCCACCATGTTACTAGATGATTGGGTATGTCGAGAACCTTGAAAGACTAGGATTTCCACTGGGCCAAGAATTGGCAACGGACCTTATCCTGCAATCGTTGCTGGAGGGTTATAATAAATTTGTCATGAACTACAACATGAATGAAATTGACAAGCCTTTACCTGAGATGCTCAGCATGTTAAGAACTGTTGAACTTAATCTCAAGAAAACCAAAACCAGTAATGTACTGATGGTACAAAAGGGCAAAGGCAAATGGAAGCCTAAAGGCAAGGGTAAAACCCAAGCCAAAGGCAAGGTCAACTCTACTACATCCAAGGCTAAAGATAAGGTGCCTAAGGAAGGGATCTACTTCCATTATGGTGAGACCGGACATTTGAAGAGGAATTGCAAACTCTACCTAGAGGAAATAAAGAAGAAAAGAAGTGAGACTTCTGCCTCAGGTATTTTTGTTATAGAAGTCAATCTATCTATCTCTTCTTCTTGGGTATTAGATACCGGATATGCGTCCCACATTTGTATTAATGTGTAGGGCCTTCAAAGAGCTAGATCATTAACGAAGGGCGAAGTTGACCTACGAGTAGGCAATGAAGCAAGAGTTGCTGCCATTGTTGGATCGAAGAAAATGATAGAGGGGGGTGAATATCGTTAAACACTTTTCGGATTAAAAAGAGTAGATACGCAGCGGAAAGAAATTAAATGCACAAGAACACAAGTCTATTTTTTACTTGGTTCGAAGTCGCGGTCGGCTCCTAGTCCAAGGCCCACGGTCCTTGACCGTTTACTTTGGGTAATACTATAATCACGCAAAAAGATTTACAAGTTAAGTACAAGAGTATTTCAGGAAATTGAAATTGCTACACTTTTCGTTACTGATGCCCGATGTGGATCGTATTTCGGAGCAGAGGGTCGTCGTCGGCGCTGGGATCTCGAAGTCGGAGTTTGCTAGGGCGTAGCGCTTGAACGAAAAGCTTTGGAGCATTGAGAAAAAGTTATATTGAAGCCTTGGGGTCGAGCACCCTTTTATAGTGCTCCTGGGGGCGCCTGATACGTCGGGGGCACCTGACACGTGCCTTCACCTGCAAGAAACTCAATCCGTAGCTCGGTCAGCGCTTATCCCCTCCGATTCGGCCCCTGGTCTGACTGGGTCGCCCGGGGCCTCTCGAGCGCCTAGGTTGACCTGGTCCAGTGGCTTCGTGGCAGATTTGCTTCGATGGCTGCTTTGGCTTTGACCTTGGGTGCCCAGGACCTCCCGGGCGCCTAGCCTAGTGCAGTTCGAAGCGATCCTCCTTCCTTGCTATTTTGGCCTTTTACCTTGGGCGCCCGAGACCTCCCGGGCGCCTAGCCCAGTTGCCTGCCCCTTCCTCTGGGGTGTTTTGAGCTGCAGAAACACAATCCTTCGGTCCCTGCAACCAAGGTTAGTTCCAAAACAAACTAAGCAAGAATGTTAGTCATTATTTACAGTCGTAGCTGTCTTGGTTCTGTCTTCGGGTCTCCCAAATGGAACCCTAGGTCGAACCGACGCCTACTGTTCCCTCGAGGGGGAGTGCGTCCTCACCTACTTCTCTCAGGAGAGTTTACCTTTTGCCAACCGGCTCCTCCGGTTGGACTTTTGCCCAATCTACCTGACCAGTTCTTCGTGCCCAACTTCCGGTCAGGTCTTCAGAACCCAGCCCCTTGCCAGGACTTCGTGCCTAGTCCTCGACCAGGACTTCTTTGCCCGACTTCCGGTCAGGTCTTCTTGCCCAGTCCTTGACCAGGACTTCTTTGCCCAGCCCTTTGCCAGGACTTCTTGCCTAGTGAACCTAGGACTTCTTCCTGCACACTCAGTGAACAAGTTAGAAGACAACAACATCTTAACTTCTGAACCCTTTGCAATTATCAAAACCCAGGTTTGACTTGGGTGTTGCCTGCACCAACAATCTCCCCCTTTTTGATTTATGACAACCCGGTTCAAAAAGTTAAGTTAAAGACATAGGTAAAGTAACAGATTTAATTTCCTCCCCTGGAAGAAATCTCCCCCTGAGTTTTTCAAAAATGCGTGGGGTTTTTGAAAACATTTCTAAGTCTTTATTTATAAAATGAAAAGATTTTTCAGGTTTTCAATCACTTAGAAATTTTCAAAAAGGGATTTTTAAGTTAGAAAAATTTTCAAAAATATTCTTGAGTTGGGCACTTAGAAAATTTTTCATAACATTTACCTTTAGCACTTAGAAAATTTTCAAGAAAATTTTGAAGTTTTGACACTTAGAAAATTTTCACCAGAATTTTAAGTGCTTGGAAAATTTTCGAAAATAATTTTGAGTTAACTACTTAGAGTATTTTCGAAAACAACTTTGAGTTGAGTACTTAGAATATTTTCGAAAACAGAGTTTAAGTACAAACAGAATTTAAGTACTTAGAAATACTTAGAGAACTTTCAAAAAGAATTTAAGTACTTAAGAGAATTTTCAAACAGAATTTAAGTACTTAGAGAACTTTCAAAAAGAATTTAAGTACTTAGGAGAATTTTCAAATAGAATTTAAGCACTTAGAAAACTTTCAAAAAGAATTTAGGTACTTAGGAGAATTTTCAAACAGAATTTAAGTACTTAGAGAACTTTCAAAAAGAATTTAAGTACTTAGGAGAATTTTTAAAACAATTTTGAAGTTAAGTGCTTAGAAAATTTTTAACTTTTTTAAAGTTAACACCAAAACAATTACTTTACTTTTTAAAAAAAGGAGATAAGAGTTTTTGATTAAAATTTTAAAACCTTCCTTTCTCTCCTTTCCAATCTCTCCCCCTTTGCCATATATCAAAAAAAAATATAGCAAAAAAATTAAGTAAGGAAAGTAAAGTGCTGTATTGAACCAATTCTATGCATAAACTGGACCAAATCAATTTAAATTTCTCTTTCGGGTCCTGTCTAACCCAGTTAGCTACTTACTAACTGTTATAAATAGTAGCTTTCGCTAGGGTTAGTCAAGTTAAGTGATCTGATTAAGTTAGATTTTCTAATCTTGACACTTAACCTGATTACTGTTCAATTGGTATTTATTGCCCCAATTACTGCAGATGCACTGACTTTGTAACGCCCAAAAATTCCCATTTTTAGTTCTTAAAGTCCTTAGAATTATTTAAAAATGGTTTAGAAATATTCTAGATATTTTTAGGAATTTTAGAATATTTTTATGGAATTTTCCGAGTCCGTTTAGTATTTTTAAAAATGGAAAAACGTTTAAGGGTAACAGGGGGTTCGAACCCGCGACCACCAGGAGACCAGACGAGCACGCGACCGGCTGGGCTAGGGTATCAAGCACAATAAAAGGTGGAGAGAAATATATTTATAGAGTAGTTACGTTTTTTTCATAAAGATAGTATAAATAGATGATTAAAGAGAGGAAATTGGATTTTTGGTTCTCTTTTCCCCACCCTAGCCGCGCGACGCCCAAACCCTCACGCCGACCCCTCTTCCTCCTCTCTTGGGCGAAAACCACACCAAGAACCAAGACCCCCTCTCCTCTCTTCCAAGGGGCGCCGGCCAAGAGGGAACCAAGGAGACGGAGCGTTTCGTCCGTCTCGACGAGAAGAACACGTAGGCGCGGACGGTTCGTAGAGATTTCAAGCTTCTCCCGAGCCCTAGACGTCAATTTTGGTTGTAAGTTCAAGGAAACCAAAGTAAGTACTGCTCACCTACAGTAAGAGGTGGTTTTCCGCACCCTTTTTCCGTTAGAAAGTTGAAAATGCAAAGTTTGTTTTAGTTTATGATCTTGCATGTATTTCTAGTTTAATTCATGCTTATATAAGTTGATTAAGTACCCTATATGAAGTTAGGGTCTAAGAAAAGCTACGAGAAAAGAAAAGAGAAGATAAAGATAAGAAAAGAAAAGGCCAAGGCCTTAAGAAATCCCCAAAAGTCAAGACTTAGGGATTTGGGCACACAAGGTGCTCGTTAAAATGCCAAGGTATTTAAAGATAAGAAAGAAATGAAAGAAAAGCTATTTTATTTTCTAAGGCCAGTACCCGGCGTCCAAGGGCGTCGTTAAAGAAATCCAGGTGTCCAATTCCAAGGTCTTGGCCCTGGTAGACCAAGGTCTGCTCTATTAGGATTGGTGGCTCGCTACCCCAACCTTTTAGGGAATGCGCATAAGATGGTACTTACGTCTTAAGTGGATCCAAGTGATTATTATTTTCAAGTATATGCTTTAGCAAAGTTTTCTAAAGTTTAAGAAAGTTTTCAAAAAGTTAAGGAAAAATTTAAAGTTCAAGAATTCCTAAAGTTTCAAGTTAAGCCAAGGAAAAGTAAGTTATGACTTGTTAATGCTTGAGTATGCATGTTTATGAGTTATACATGTTTTAGTGTTTCTTTTAAGCATAAAAGTATCCCATGTGATTTTCCATTGTTTGAAAAAGCATGTTAGCACATTTCGAGATTTTGTGAGCTAGATAGTACTTACTAAGCTTTATGCTTATAGATGCATTTCCTCTTACTGTAGGTAAAGGTAAAGATAAGCAATTCTGAAGGAAGGCGACAAGGCGATGCTGAGCGACGTGTGTGTGGTGGCTGATTTTGGAGAGATCCTTGAGACGAGACAATTTAGTTATTTGAATTACAATGTTTAAGTTTATTCAAATTCCAAGTTATTGCTCTATGGAGTTTAGCGAACATTTAAGCTTTGGATAGTTTTACATGCTCAATTTCTTAGAGTAAAGATTTCATGTCATTTCATTTAGCATACATATCCTTATGATTGCATTGGATGAGTAGAAGTGTGAGTAGTTTGGAATATTGATACTTTGTTGGAGATATTGATGCATGTGCCAAGATAGTACTAGTTCCCCTTTGAATCAAGTTTTTATTGCTTAAATATGTTTAGAAAAGTTGCATTCATATTTCATAATGCTTTAGCAAGGTTATAGAACATGTATTTGGTGTTATGAATGCATAGGAGTCAAGATTGGTACAAACTCTAAGGTTAAAGTTCATATAAACTTGAATAGCTTATTTACTTCCACAAAAGTTCTAATTTCGAGTTTATGAAGTTGTTTTGATTGGCTAAAATGTTTAGGAAACTAGTATAGAGTATAGAAATGGTGTTGTGTCTTTGTATGGCTTGAAACTATATGTTTGGTGGACTTTTGAAACTAAGTTTCGAATCTGAATTTTCAGTTTTCAGGCGTGCCAGTCGACTGGTTCAGAACCAGTCGACTGCCCTATCGAACAGTAGCTTCTGTCCGATACACCAGTCGACTGCCAAGAGGCCAATCGACTGGTGCCACGCCCAGAAACTTTCTGTGGCTGATACCAGTCGACTGGTCAGATCGCAGTCGACTGGTACCATTGCAGAAAAGTCCTATAGGTGAAAAGAAGTGTGCCATTGTATCATGCATGACTATTAGAGTTAGAATATCATCCCTAGATGGATTTAAAAGAAAAAAAAAAGAAGTTCCGCATTTCTAGTCGTGCATTAGAGTCAAGAAGTAGATAAAGTAACGATCCGTCTAAGGTAGAGAGAAGTCGGGTCGCTACAGACTTAAAGCATCTTGAATCAAGGCATAGACCTAAGCATCTCAACCCAGTCTAGGTTATCAATCAACAGTACCCTAAGGTGCTTGTGAGATGCTGGCTTCTAGATCTATAGGTGCATGTAGTTCTAGGATTAGGGTCTAAGCTAAGTCCATTTGTGAAAAATCCCTAGTTTTGAGAGGGGTAAGTTTTTGAAAGAAAACTAAGTCGAAAAATCATTTTAAATTTCAAAATAAAAATGAATTTTCAAACAAGTATCAGATAAGTGATAAAACAGTTTAAAAAAACATAAATAGAGCAGTTCTATTCTACTAAGCATAATCCTAACTGCCTTCTTAGCGAGCTGAACTCAGACTCAGGTAAGGGTTTGGTGAAAATATCAGCTAAGTTTGACTTTAAGTCTACATGCTTAAGGACTATTTCACCTCTAGCTACATGATCTCTTACGAAGTGATGTTTAACCTCTATATGTTTAGTTCTAGAGTGTTGGATTGAGTTCTTAGTTAGATTAATTGAACTTATGTTATCAATGTAGAATTGGGTTTGAGTGTAATCAGGTTGGAAGTCCTTAAGAGTGTGCATCATCCATAAGAGTTGTGCTACACACTCTCCTAAAGCAACATATTCAGCTTCGGTTGTGGATAGAGCTACGCAGTGTTGCTTTCTACTGCACCAACTGACTAGACTATTCCCTAAGAGTTGGCAGCTTCCACTTGTACTTTTTCTATCTAGTTTGCATCCAGCATAGTCAGAATCAGAGTATCCTGACAGGTCAAAAGTTGAGGTCCTAGGATACCAAATCCCTACATTGAGGGTGCCCTTAATGTATCTAAGTATTCTTTTTAGGGTGCTAAGTGCGTTTCCCTAGCACAGGTTTGGTATCTAGCACACATTCCTACAGCGAAAAGGATATCAGGTCTGCTAGCTGTAAGGTAAAGTAGACTTCCAATCATACTTCAATATAGTTTAATGTCTACAGGTTTACCTTCAGGGTCATTATCAATTTTTACATTTGTGGCCATAAGGGTATTTATGGATTTGGAGTTATCCATTTTAAATTTCTTTATTAACTCCTTAGCATATTTGGATTGATGAACATAATTTCCATACCTAGTTTGCTTAATTTGTAGTCCTAAAAAGAAGTTGAGTTCACCAACTAAGCTCATTTCGAATTCGTTTTCCATTATTTTTACAAATTCTTTCAAGAAGTTTGAGTTGGTGGATCCAAAAATTATATCGTCAACATAGATTTGGGCAATGAAAATGTCTTTTTCTAAGGTTTTAACAAAAAGAGTTGAGTCAATTTGTCCTTGGTTAAATTCCTTAGAAATGAGGTAGGTTGATAGGCGTTCATACCATGCCCTAGGTGCCTGTTTCAGTCCATAAAGTGTCTTATTAAGCTTGTAAACGTGGTCAGGTTTTTCTAGGTCCTCAAAACATGGGGGTTGTCCTACATAGACTTCTTCTTTGATGAACCCATTTAGAAAGGCTGACTTAACGTCCATTTGGTAATGTTTAAATCCTTTATAGGCTGCAAAGGCTAACAGCATCCTAATAGACTCAAGTCTGGCTACTAGGGCATAGGTTTCGTCATAGTCTAGCCCTTCGACTTGACTGAAGCCTTTAGCTACTAAGCGGACTTTGTTTCTAACTATTTCCCCTTGGTCATTTAGCTTATTCCTAAATACCCACTTAGTATCAATAATGGGTTTGCCCTCAGGTTTAGGTACTAGTTCCCAGACTTGGTTCCACTCAAATTGGGCTAACTCCTCTTGCATTGCTATGATCCAATCAGGATCAGGTAAGGCTTCCTCTATAGTCTTAGGTTCAATTTTCGAAATCAGTGCGATCTGACAAAGATTTCTATAGGAAGACCTAGTTCTGACTCCTAAGGTTGGATCATCCATAATTTGATCAGTTGGGTGATTGAGTCTGGGTTTCTTAGTTCTTCTAGAGCTTGGTTCAGCCTCAGGTCCGGCTGGACGGTTCGGTTCAGTATTTTGTTCAATTACTTGGATTGGTTCAATTGTTGGTTCAATTGACGTAGTAGTTGGTTCAATAGTCAGTTCATTTAGAGGTTCAACTAGTGGTTCAATTGATGGTTCAATAATTTGTTCATTATCTTCTTAATCAATATTTGATGGGTTTAGATTTGGATTATCAGATTTTGAATTAGTTTCCTCATCAAATAATAAATTTGTCGTTTCTTCAATTTTGTTAGTTTGTCTATTGTAGACCCTATAGGCCCTACTTGTTGTTAAATATCCTAAAAATATTCCAGGGGTTGACTTAGACTGAAATTTTCCTAGGTAGTCCTTGGTGTTTAGGATATGAACTTTACACCCAAAGACCCTTAGGTAGTGTAGGTTAGGAAGTCTATGGTAATATAATTCATAGGGAGTTTTATTATGCCGTTTGTTAATTAGGACCCTATTTTGGATATAGCAAGCCGTACTAATTACTTCTACCCAAAATTGGTTAGCTAGGTTGAATTCATTGAGCATAGTCCTAGCGGCTTTTTGTAGGGTTCTATTCTTCCTTTCTACTATCCCATTTTGCTGGGGGGTTCTAGGACACAAAAATTCATGAATATACCCGTTTATCTTATAAAATTCCTCAAACCTTTGATTCTCAAACTCTCCCCCATGATCACTCTTAAGTCTTTTGATTTTGGTATCATTTTGATTCTCAATTATCTTACAAAAATCAATAAACATGTTCAGGATTTCATCCTTAGTTTTTAGGAACCTTACCCAAGTAAACCTAGAGTAATCATTGATAATGACTAAGTAGTACTGGTTTTCGCTTAGTGACTTGGCTCCATGTGAATCAAATAGGTCAAGGTGCAGGAGCTTAAGTGTGGTTTGAGTTAGGTCTGATTGAACTTGTTTGTGTTTAGACCTGGTTTATTTACCTTGGTTGCATGAGTCACATATCATGTTTTCATGATTCTTAATTTTAGGTATTCCTTTAATTAGACCAAGTTGGGTGATTTTTGAAATTAGTCTTAGATTAGTGTGACCTAATCTCCTATGCCAGAGGTTGGATTCTTCTAATTGAGTTAAAAGGCATTTAGGTACTAAGGGTAGGTTTATAGTATAAATATTATTTTTCTTAGTGCCCTTAAGCATGACTTTTGAGTCTTGTAGATTTCTAATCAGGCAGTCAGAGTTGGTAAAGGTAACTACATAGCCAGTATCACATAATTGACTTATACTAAGCAAATTAAATTTAAAGTTCTCAACCAAGAGTACCTTTTTAATTACAAAATCAGATTTGAGTTCAATGTTACCTGACCCAATGACTTTGAGTGTAGCATTGTTGCCAAATGCTACTGAGCTTAGGTTCTTGAACTTGAGTTTGGTGAATTTCAATTTGTCTCCAGTCATGTGTCTGGAGCACCCGCTATCCAACATCCATTGGTCTAAATCTTTATGTTCCTACACATAAAGAATTGATTGATTTGGATCCAATTAGAATTAAGGATAGCTTAAATTGATTTTCACAACCTAGTCTGTCTCACCCAATCTATAGTTATCAATCACGTTAACCTTATGGGTTTTGTGAAACAGGTTTTAACAACAGTAAAGATTTTATTTTATTTTATTTTTTTAATTTTAAAAGGTTTTGTGAGACAGGTTTTAATTGAATTTTAATTTTAAAAGGTGGTTAAATCTAAGATTAATTGAAATTTGTGTTAGATTCAAATCTGATAATAGTAAAGTGAATTTGGTTTTCAATAATCGGCTTCCAGGTCTTGGCGAGGCACTTGGCCTTCATTGGTCGTAGCCTTATTGGATCATCAACCCTTTCCTTGACAAAGCCTTTTATTAAAAATTTATCTTCAAGTTACTTCTTGAAAGATTTTGGTCTAACTAGTTTAGGTCTTGGATCGGCAGCTTCGGCTAGTTCCGCCAAAATGGCTTCCCTAACGTACTATCATCTCACCTCTACCCAATACTATGTTATTCAAATTTCAGTTAAATTGTTTTAGTCCTTATTCTAACCAGTCCTAGGTCTAAGCATGGTAATTTGTAGAAAATAAATAAACAATCAAGCATGCAATTCAAATTAAGAAAAGAATTTATCTAATTATAAAAATTGTTTTTAAATTGGCTCCCCCTGGACTAAAGCCATGGTAATGATTAGGCAAGATGTGAATCTTGTCCTTGGGGATCCAATACTGGTTTGGTCCAGCTTGGTTGTTCAGGCAGAGTTTGGGTACCCATGCCTGAACTTTGGGTCTAGATTGGTTCAATATAGCATAGTATGACCTTTATCTCGACTTGGTTCGATACCCTAACCCAGATCGATTTAGAACGGACTTTTGTTTTCCAAAGATCATGTCAAGACCCTTGGAACCCGAAGTGAATCGTTCTAATGCTGCTCTAAGGTCCTTGACTTGAGTTTTCAAGTAGGAGTTCTCTTTCTCAAGCTTTTCAACTTGAGTAGAAGTTCCTTCTTGAACCTTCTCGGTCAAAGATCTAGAGTCAGCTCCCTCTTTCAGGAGTTTTACTTCCTGTCGGAAGGACTCGACTCAGATTTTGGCTTTCGCCAAGTTACGAGATAGGTAAGCAATTAACTTTGATAATTCAACTTCAGAGTAACCACTTACAGTTATTTTACCGTTCTCTGAAATTGTGAACCTTCCGTCGTCTGGCTCCTATTCTGATCCGGTGTCGATGTCTTCCGAAGCGGTCAAGGCGAGAAGATTCGATTGTGGGGCCTCTTCTTCTTCAGAAGAAGAAGATTCGTCTCACGTGGCTTGAAGAGCCTTCTTCCTTCGAGTCTTCTTGGCTTCTTTTAGATTAGGGCACTTCGATTTGTAGTGTCCCTTCTTGTTGCATTCGTAGCATGTCACATTTGATTTGGTCTTAAATGTTGAGGGTTCAGCTGGATCTTCCTTCTTTCGGTTGACTTTTCTTCTGTTGGTCTGATGCTTCAGCTCCTTGTAGTAGTCCCGGGCTAGCCGAACCAGCTTGGATCGATCCCCTTCACTATCTTCTGAGTCTGAGTCTGAGTCAGACTCGGGTGTAGGTTGAGGCTTTTTCTTGGCCACCTTTCCTTGGGGTTTACCTGCAAGAAAAGCGATACCTTTCTCGAACAAAGTGCAGTTAGTTTGCTCGTGTAATTCCAATTCTGAAAATAATTCGTCTAATTTGATTTTAGAAAGATCCCTAGAAACTTTGTAAGCATCTACCATAGATGCCCACAGAGTATTTCTTGGGAAGGCATTTAGGGTATACCTGATAAGGGTACGATTTTCTACCTTGTGACCGATTGTGTGCAGGCCGTTCATCAGCTCCTAGATCCTGGCGTGGAGCTGGGCTGCTGATTCACCTCCCTTCATTTTGATTGTGTATAATTTGTTCAGCAGTAGGTCCCTTTTAATGATTTTGATGTCTGAGGTGCCTTCGTGCAATTTAATCAGCTTACTCCAGAGTTCTTTCGCACTGTTGAAGGGACCCACCCGGTTCAGTTCTTCGTTGGTTAATCCGCATTGTAGTGTCTGGGTTGCCTTTTCATCAGCCTCGATCTTTTTTTTTCAGCGAGGCGTCCCATTATGTGTAGTGTTGTGCCACTCCTTCAGCATTCTTGGGAATTTCAAGACTAGATTGGATTATTATCCACATATCCACCTGAGTTTTCAGGTGGACTTCTATCCGACTCTTCCAGTAGGAGAAGTCTTCTCCATTGAAGAGTGGTGGTCTGGCTGTGCTGAAACCCTCTTGCATGACCATTATAATTTCTGAAATAACAAAAAACAAGGAAATTCTGTCCCAAGACTTGGTCTTAGATTAGTAGTGTGGGAATAAAATAATTGAGAAAAAGCGATCGAGTGGTGTAGCACCAACCTCGATTAACAAGAAAAATTCGAAAACAAGAAATTAAATTTTTCGTAAAATCCGAAAAACTCTCAAATTAGTGGTTGCACAAAATTTGAGCCACCCGCTCTGATACCACTTGTTGGATCGAAGAAAACGATAAGGGGGGTGAATATCGTTAAACACTTTTCGGATTAAAAAGAGCAGATACGCAGCGGAAAGAAATTAAATGCACAAGAAGATAAGTCTATTTTTTACTTGGTTCGGAGTCGAGGTCGGCTCCTATTCCAAGGCCCACGATCCTTAACCGTTTACTTTGGGCAATACTATAATCGCGCAAAAAGATTTACAAGTTAAGTACAAGAGTATTTCAAGAAATTGAAATTGCTACACTTTTCGTTACCGACGCCCGATGTGGATCGTATTTCAGAGCAGAGGGTCGTCGTCGGTGCTGGGATCTCGAAGTCGGAGTTTGCCGGGGCGTAGCGCTTGAACGAAAAACTTTGGAGCGTTGAGAAAAAGTTATATTGAAGCCTTGGGGTCGAGCACCCTTTTATAGTGCTCCTGGGGGCGCCTGATACGTCGGGGGTGCCTGACACATGCCTTCACCTGCAAGAAACTCAATCCACAGCTCGGTCAGCGCTTATCCCCTCCGATTCGGCCCCTGGTCTGACTAGGCCCCCGGGACCTCTCGGGTGCCTAGGTTGACCTGGTCCAGTGGCTTCGTGGCAGATTTGCTTCGATGGCTGCTTTGGCTTTGACCTTGGGCGCCCGGGACCTCCCGGGCGCCTAGCCCAGTGCAGTTCGAAGCGATCTTGCTTCCTTGCTATTTTGGCCTTTTACCTTGGGCGCCCGGGACCTCCTGGGTGCCTAGCCCAGTTGCCTGCCCCTTCCTCTGGGGCGTTCTGAGCTGCAAAAATACAATCCTTCGGTCCCTGCAACCAAGGTTAGTTCCAAAACAAACTAAGCAAGAATGTTAGTCATTATTTACAATCGTAGCTGTCTTGGTTCTAACTTTGGGTCTCCCAAATGAAACCCTAGGTCGAACCGACGCCTACTGTTCCCTCGGCGGGGAACGTGTTCTCACGTACTCCTCTCAGGAGAGTTTACCTTTTGCCAACCGGCTCCTCCGGTTGGACTTTGGCCCAATCTACCTGACCAGGTTTTCGTGCCCAACTTCCGGTCAGGTCTTCGGTGCCCAGCCCCTTGCCAAGACTTCGTGCCCAGTCCTCGATCAGGACTTCTTTGCCCGACTTCCGGTCAGGTCTTCTTGCCCTGTCCCTGACCAGGACTTCTTTGCCCAGCCCTTTGCCAGGACTTCTTTCCTAGTGAACCTAGGACTTCTTCCTGCACACTCAGTGAACAAGTTAGAACACAATAACATCTTAACTTCTGAACCCTTTGCCATTATCAAAACCCAGGTTTGACTTAGGTGCTGCCTGCACCAACAACCATAACTGTAGGAAATTATTCCTTGTCTTTGCCCACTGGGCTTATCTTAGAACTAGAGGAGTGCTTTTATGTACCTGCATTGACTAAGAACATAATTTCAATATCTTATTTGGACAAGAAAGGCTTTTCATTTATCATAAAGGACAAATGTTGTTCCATAATGTTAAATGACATGTTCTATTGTAATGCACCACTTGTGAATGGACTCTATGTTCTAGAGCTAGAAAACCCAATCTATAACATAAATACCAAACGGTTCAAATCCAATTATGTGAACCAAACGTATCTCTGGCATTGTCGCTTGTGACATATAAATGAGATTCGTATATCCCAGCTCCATAAGGATGGATTGCTGGACTCATTTGATTTTGAATCATATAAGACATGTGAATCTTGTCTTCTAGGCATGATGACCAAGACTCCATTTAGTGGACCTTTCAATATGGCAGCTAAAGGAGGCTATCAGTACTTTATCACTTTCACTGATGATGTCAGTAAATACGGCTATGTGTATCTCATGAAACACAAGTCAGAATCATTTGAAAAGTTCAAAGAATTCAAAAGTGAAGTACAAAACCAACTTGGCAAGAGTATTAAGATGCTTCGATCAGATCGAGGTGGTGAATACCTTAGCCAAGAGTTTCGTGACCATCTAGTAGAGTGTGGGATCATATCCCAACTCACTCCCCCTGGAACACCACAATGGAATGGTGTGTCCGAGCGGAGAAATCATACTCTATTAGATATGGTACAATCGATGATGAGTCAGACAAACCTTCCTACTTCCTTCTGGAGATTTGCTCTAGAGACGACTCTTTTCACACTTAACCGAGTTCCATCAAAGGCCGTCACAAAGACACCATATACGATATGGACTGGGAAGAGTCCCACGATGTCTTTTATGAAGATTTGGGGTTGTGAGGCTTACGTTCGACGTCAAGTCTCAGATAAACTAAGACCCAAATCTGATAAGTGCTATTTTGTAGGATATCCGAAGGAAACGAAGGGATATTACTTTTACAATCCCACATAAGGCAAAGTGTTTGTCGCTAGAAATGATGTTTTTCTAGAAAAGGAGTTTATTTCTAGAAGAACTAGTGGGAGTAAAATCTATCTTGAAGAAGTTCAAGATGTAGATAGTACTGAGGCATTAATAGACATTGAACAGGTACCATAAGATATTGTGGATCATGAGATTGTTGCACAAGAAGTTGTGGAACAATAAGTTGTTCAAGTAGACCAACCTCTTCGCAGATCTGATAGGATACGTCGTCAGCCTGAGAGATACTCATTTCTCTTGTCTGACTATAATGACGTTACACTTATTGAGTTGAGTGAGCCTACATCCTATCAAGAAGCTGTGATGAGCCCAGATTCTGAAAAATGGCTAGAGGCCATGAGATCCGAAATGGAATCCATGTACACTAACCAAGTATGGACTTTGGTTGATCCACCTAAGGGGATTAAACCCATTGGGTGTAAGTGGGTCTTTAGAAGAAAGACTGACATGGATGGATGCATGCATACCTATAAAGGGCAATTGGTAGTTAAAGGTTTCAAACAAATTCATGGTATCGACTATGATGAAACCTTTTCACCAGTGGCGATGCTTAAGTCTATTCGGATCATGCTTGCTATTGCAGCTTACCATGACTACGAGATCTGGTAGATGGATGTCAAAACCGTATTCCTAAATGGGAATTTACTCGAGGATGTGTACATGACACAACCTGAGGGGTTTATAGATCCAGAGCATGCTGGAAAGGTATGTAAATTGCAAAGGTCTATTTATGGGCTAAAGCAAGCTTCTCGAAGCTGGAATCTTCGATTCGATGATGCAATCAAAGCGTTTGGTTTCATCAAGAATGAAGATGAACCCTGTGTCTACAAGAGGGTTAGTGGGAGCACAGTTGTCTTCCTGATATTATATGTAGATGACATACTCCTCATTGGGAATGATATCCCTTTACTACAATCTGTGAAGACGTGGCTAGAGAATTGTTTCTCAATAAAAGACTTAGGTGAAGTAGCCTATATCCTAGGCATCAAGATCTATAGAGATAGATCTAAGAGATTGCTTAGCTTAAGTCAGAGTACATATATTAACAAGGTGCTTAATCATTTTGCCATGCAGAATTCCAAGAAGGGATATCTGCCGATGTCACATGGTGTGAATCTTTCGAAGACTCAAGGTCCCTCTTCTAAGGAGGAGAGAGACCATATGGATCAGATCCTTTATGCATCCGCTATAGCATCTATCATGTATGCCATGCTTTGTACTCGACCAGATATCTCGTATGCTTTGAGCATGACGAGCAGGTACCAGTCAGATCCAGGTGAAAGTCACTGGACAGTTGTCAAGAATATTTTTAAGTACTTACAAAGGACGAAAGAATATTTCTTAATATTTGGAGGCACTGAGGAGCTAGCTGTAAAGGGTTACAGTGACACAAGCTTCCAAACAGACAGGGTTGATTTTAGATCGCAGTCAGGGTATGTGTTTTACCTGAATGGTGACGCTGTGAGCTGGAAGAGTTCGAAGCAGGACACAGTCACAGATTCTACAACAGAGGCCGAGTATATTGCTGCATCTGAGGCAGTAAAAAAGGCTGTTTGGATCTGAAAGTTTATTACAGAACTTGGTGGGGTTCCTAGCATAATAGACTCCATAGACCTCTATTGTGACAACAATGGGGCTATTGAACAGGCTAAGGAACCTCGGTCACATCAGCAGACCAAACACATACTACGACGCTTCTATCTCATTCGAGAGATCATCGATAGAGGAGATGTGAAGATATGCAGTGTAACCACAGATGTTAACATCGCATATCCTTTGACCAAGGCTTTGGCACAAAAGAAGCATGATGGTCATACCAGGTCACTGGGTATTAGATACTACAGTGATTGACACTAGTGCTAGTGGGAGATTGTTAGTAGGAGCCCTAGAGCCAATTATGTGATATTGACTAGGGACATTTTGTATCATATTCTATTATTAATAAAGACATGTTTGGTTATTATACTTACTTTGTATTTGTGCCAAATAACTAAGTATAATAATGCCCTTGGGTAGTAGGTTCTTATCTACATTATATCAATTGGTTGAATCGATAGTGAGATGACGTACAGGACACTACTCTAAACCATTCCTAGTCAAGTATTAATATTCAAGGACAATATTAATGCATGGAGACTAACATGTAGGTCAACTGATGACTTGAGCTCACAAGTCATGGATATGTGATATCAAGTTGACACATGGGTATACATTGGAGAATGTGTACTGAATGACCCGCCATGAGAAAGTTTCATAGATTGTCATATGAGTGTCATAAACTTGCTCATGTGACTATTGGTATGAATAATCCTTAGACCTGAAGTCACTACGGTTCCCTACATAAGCAGTAATGTACTTTGGTATCGTCAAACGTCACCCATAACAGGGTGGACTATAAAGACGATCACTGGGTATGTAATGAATTATGTGGAGGGATGTGCGTGATGTAGATGGGATCTATCCCTCCCATATAACGGGAGTGATATCTGTGGACCCTTTGATCGAGTAGGACTACTAAAATGCATGGTCATGCTCAAATGAGTCAATATGAGATATTGAGCTCATTTGTTTGAGTGAGTCTACTCAGGGATCAAGAAACACAAGATTTATTGAGGATGACACGGTCTATGCCTCATTGGTCAATCTAGATATTAAGGATAGAAGGACAAGGTCATACATTATCATAGTCACGGAGGTTTAGTCGGATCTCGACTTTTTTTGTTACTTGGGTAGCAATGATGCATTGCTAGATACCGCTCATTACTTATGTGTCTAAAGTGGTTTAGACACATTGCCAACGTTATGAGAACCTATTGGGTCACACACTAAGGATACGATGCTTCGAAGATTAATTGATCTTGGTTTGACTAAGATTTGATTAGAATTGGATTAATTGAGTTAGACTCAAGTGAATCCAATTAGATTATGGGATTGAGTCTAATTTGAGTTAGACTCATCTAGATTAGACTCAACTACTTAATTATGGATAATATTCATTAAAGGGTTTAGTAAATATTATTTAAGAGGAAGGCTAAAAGACATTCTATTCATTAGATGAATAGAATATTAAGAGTCTCAGGGAATACCAAGAGGCTTGGTATTCATTGGGTTTTATTAGCATTAAGATGAGAGGAGCTCAAGGGACATAGACCCTTGGTATTCATTAGATGAGTATAAATACCCCCCCTTGTAAAAGGCTAGAGTGTGCATCTCTCTTCCTCCTTGTTCATAACTCCCTAGTGGAGGTTCTTGTGCTTTGTGAACCATCCCAAGTTGCTAGCACAACTAAGGTGGTTCCTCTCCAAGGTGTAGATCGTGTTCGTGTGGATACGCATAGAGGCACGACCACTTGAATGTGTAAGAGATCCGGCGAACCAAAGGACTAGCGGGATAAGCGAAGGGCACGCGACAAACGTATTCCTATAAGATAGGAATTGTAGATCACTTTATATGAGTTTTTCTTTCGCATGGATCGCTCGAGGGATCTTATTTTCGCTGAGATTTTAAATATTTTTACCTATAAATCCCTACAGGAAGGTAATTAAGAGAAAGCTATCTAAAACTGTCAAATCACAGACTTAAGTTCAATGGACTCGACTCTAATTCTTGGTTAATACATAATGACTTTCATCCATCATGAATCAATTAAGATGAATTTAGCACATTAATCCTCCCAAAGGGTATTTTAGTGGTTCTCATCCTAATTTCTACTCATGTTGCAAATTGGAGCTCACTTAAGTCACTTATGTTTCATGCACTACTATATGCTTGCTTGTCTTCTACTCTCCACCTCTATCCTTGATATAAGAATTCACACTTATAAAAGCTTATTTGGAGTTTTGCATGAATCAATAAAAATTGTAGTGCTAGAAGAGAATTGAGAAAAGAATTCAAGATAATGGTGGAAGATATGGGTACAATAGAATGTCACTTGATGAATTTTTGCCACACTTCCTTTCATTCTTTTTCTGATTTCAGCAACTTAAATCTACTCTTATTTCATATCTTAATTCCTCAGTCATGAATGTAAGGATACCCTTGAATAAATCAGAACTTGCATCAAATTTTTTTTCAAAATTTTCAAATTCTTTAAAATTTCCATCTCTTTTTCAAAAAGTATGCTCAGTGTTTAAGTACTTCAAATTTTTTTTCTGAAGTTTTTTTAGTACTTAAAAATGTTTTCATATTTTTCTAAGTATTTTTGAGTTTTCTCAGTACTTCAAATTTTTTCTAAGTATTTTTTAGTGCCTTAAAATGTTTCTCAGTATTTCAAATTTTTTAAGTATTTCTAGGTGCTTTCAAAATGCTTCGAAAAGGTTTCAAAAATTTCTAAGTGTATTTTGAAAAACATTTCTAAGAGAAATTCCTCTTAGTAAATAAAATTTGCTTGAGCTAAATTTTTGTTCTAAAAACTTTTTGGCAAATGGTGCTAAGTAAATTTTTTTGAGTAAACAAATTCTGTTTAAAAAATAATGGTTAAAGATTTTTTGGTGAAAATGTTGTTAAGCAAACTCTTTCTAAGTTTGGAAAAAAAATTTTACCCATGTTGTCAAAATTGAAACTTTTTAAGGGAAATTAATTTTCAATATTTGTCTTACCTAAGTAAAGTTTTTCAAAAGTTTTTAAGTACAAGGTGTTGAAACAAAAATTAGGCTTACAAAATCTTTTCAAAAATTGTCTAAGTGTTGAAAAGCTCTTGTGTGCTTTTTGCTCATCTTTGAAAAACCTTTAGTCAAAAACTTAAAGCTTTTTGCTAAATTTTGAAAAACACTTAGCACTTAGAAAGTCTTACAAAAACCTGATATTGGAAATTTCAGGGGGAGAACCTTTTCAGGGGGAGATAAATGAATTTATTTTCTTACTATTGTTAGATTGCTATAATATGTTGTTTTAACTTAACTTTTTGAACTGTGTTGCCATAAATCAAAAAGGGGGAGATTGTTGGTGCCAAAAGCACCAAAGTCGAGCCTATGTTTTGATAATGGCAAAGGGTTCAAAAGTAAAGATTTAGTTGTGATCGAACAAATTTATTAAGTGTGCAGGAAAGTCCTAGGTACACTAGGTACTAAGTCCTAGTTCTATGAATTGAGCACTAAGTCCTGGCCGCGAGCTAGGCAACTAAGTCTTGACGTAAGGTTGGGCACGAAAACCTGGTGAGTAAAGCTAGGCACGAAGACCTGATCACGGATTGGGCACGAAGACCTGGTCGAGGACTGGGCACCAAAGACCTAGTGAGTGAAGTTGGGCACGAAGACCTGGTGAGTGAAGCTGGGCAAAAGTCCAACTGGAGGAGCCGATTGGCAAAAAGGTAAATTCTCCCGAGAGGAGTAGGTGAGGACGCGTTCCCCGTAGGAGGGAACATTAGGCGTCGGTTCGACTTAGGGTTCCATTTGGGAGACCCAAAGTCAGAACCAAGACAGCTTAGGCTGTAAATAATGTTCTAATATTATCAATTGTATGCTTTGTATATCTTTGGAACTAACCCTGGTTGCAGGAACGAAGGGATGATGTTTCTGCATTCAGGTGCCTCAATGGAGTGAGGCACCTCACTAGGCTAGGCGCCTGTTATGAGACAGGTGCCCCAGTGCAAGGCTACTCCAAGCATTCGAAGCAAACTACCTCTGGACCAAGTCATTGAGGCGCCTGTGTTAACACAGGCACCCCAGTCAGCTCAGGTGCCCCAGTTGAAGGGATAAGCGTTGGTCAAGGACCATGGGCCTTGGAGAAGGAGATGACCGTGACTCCGAACCAAGTAAAAAAAATCGTGTTAGCGATTGGTTTTCATTTTCCGCTGTACAATTACTCTTCGCTTTCCGAAAAAGATTCCGATTGATATTCACCCCCTCTATCGATTCAATATGATCCCACAAAAAGTAAGTCTACCTTAGGATTTGTGTTTATTTTAGGAGGTAGAGCCATTGTTTGGAGGAGTGTCAAGAAGAAATGCGTGGCGGACTCCACTATGGAAGCTGAGTATGTGGCAACCAAGGAAGATGTATGGCTCAGGAACTTCATCATGGACTTGGATGTGATTCCTGGTTTGCCTAGATCGATCACAATCTTTTGTGATAACAGTGGTGCAGTTGCAAACTCGATGGAATCACGAGCCCATAAGGCGAGTAAACACATAGAGCGCAAGTACCATCTGATACGAGAAATCGTAAAGCGAGGAGAAGTAGTTGTCGCCAAAATTGCATCAGAGGACAACCTGGCAGATCCTTTCACTAAAACTCTTCAGCTAGTGCTTTTGATTGACATGTGGAGGATATGGGAGTCAGATATATGGTAGTGAGAGAACAACAAAGTATAAGTGGGAGATTGTAAGATGTGTATATTGAAAGACATGACTTCTTTATATGAACATCTTCTTTTTGAAAAGAGAATCACAACTACATTAGGTGCCTGTTTATATTAATACATGCATGAAGTCCTTTACTACGCATTGAAGATAACATGGTGTATGGTGTTACACAGAAGATCATGTTATCAGTCTCTTGCCTAGTATAAGTAGAGGCTCACAACCGAGATGGAATTAGACAAACCATCAGAATGGTTGTAGTGTAATTAGGTGTGGTTGGTCTTGACCATAGAATTACACTAGTGCGCTTTAAGTACATTGAGCAGGACCAAGACCAGAGGTTATCCAATTTGTACTGACTCAATAATTGGATAGGACCTCAAGATTATATTATGGAATACGATCCCTTAATCCCGATATAATAACGGGCATATATTATTAACTATTATTTCTTTGATTTACCAATGGGCGAGATCTATTTTGTTAGATCGATAGGTTCGGTAAGTTGGGAGATAATATTAATAATATGATGTGTCGTTGATTATTGACAGAATCCGTATCCTGGTGAGTCAGTTTGATGATTCCCCATTGATGAGCTCGAAAGGTTCATCATGCTAAACCCTGCAGGTGGATTTGATCCAGCATGATGATAAGGTCGAGTGGTATAGTCAAGGATCCAGAAGTTAATTAATTTGAATTGTCAGTCATTTAAATTAATTAACGGCCATTCGAGATCTTAAATACGGGGGGATGGATGACTCGTAATATGTGGAACCCATATGAAAATATGGGGGTTGGTGAAGAAGTTCAATTAAGATCCTTTAGTGGAATGTATCTTAATTAATGGATCGGGTTTAGATCCATTAGTAGGCCAAGATCCAACTCCTCCTCTTGGTCCCTACCTTAGCCTATAAATACCCAAGGAGATCATGGTACCATGGCTTGATTAATCACATAGCAACTCAAGGCTTCTCTCTTCTCCTCACCATCTCCTTCTCTCTCCTAGGTCTCGGCAAGGAGAGGGTGTTCCCTCCTTCTATTCTTCTTCTCCTCACAATGACTTGGTGGCTAGCCTCTACAAGACAAAGGGGGAGATCTTCTCTCCCTTTTGTAGTGGGCGGCGAGGAGGGAAGAGGTGCCGGCGGCCCGTGGGAGGCGGCACAAGGAGATTGGGCGGCGGTGCCGCAAGCTTGAGGAGGGGAGATTTTTCCGGCCGGTTGAGTTGGGAAGGAAGGGCTCTCTCTCCTCCTCCTTCTTCTTCTTCATATTCCTCTCGAGGGCTGCTGGCTGGCTGAGAGGCTTGGGTGGCTTTTGTTAGCCGGCGGCGCAAAAGGAGAGGGAAGGGTGGCCAGCGGTGAAAACCCTTGCTTAGGGTTTTGATGGCTTGTGAAGAAAGTGATCAATTGGTGGCCTCGGTGATCTCGGTTCTCGGTAGACCATCGCCCACACGACGTCCGAGAAGGGAGGGACATAAGGTAGAAGACCACGAGGTGATCGGGAAGGTATATCTCTTTCCCAAGCTCCTTGATTATCCTTATGTCGTTATGTGTCTTGTTTTGTTTGTCTTGTCATTTTATGTTAGTTAGTTTATTATTTTGATTTTGTATTATGGTAAATGATTTACTAACTGGACCCCGACCATAAACACAAAAGCCGACGATCCACTCGTCGCCTTTCCGCGGTCGAACGGTCGAGCAAATTACAAGGCCGATTTTTGTAATTGGCCGAGTTGTAATTTGGATCGTTCGATATGACACGAGATGGTCATTGGGAGACGGGCCTCCATTCAGATTAATTTTTTAATCCGTAGACATGGAGAGGTCTCTCGGAACAACCAAGTCTCGGGCATCCTCGGCACCATGACCAGGTTTACACATCTCGGGCATTCTCGGCACCACGAGATGGTAAAATCATCGCCTGCTCCTGTACGGGCATCCTCAGCACCACGACCAGGTCTACTCGTCTCGGGCATCCTCGGCACCACGAGACAGTTGGGGCATAGGCTACTCTTGGTCGGGCATCCTCGACACCACGACCAAGTTTACACATATCGGGCATCCTCAGCACCGCGAGATAGTAAAATCTTCACTTGCTCCTAATCGGGCATCCTTGACATCAAGGCCAGGTCTACTCGTCTCGGGCATTGATAACCATCATTTTGTTGATTATTTTCGGCTCTAAAATCCATGTTTGATCCATATTTTATATGCTTAAGTTTGCAATTTTATTAGGTTTCATGTATTTTTCCTATTTTGGCTTTTAATTCTAATCTTTGTATATTTGGGATATTTTTGGCACTAAATTTGAATATCATTTTGTAGGCTTCAATTGATCATGGATCCAGATCAAAAGGATCAAGCATCAGATTAATAGGAGCCGTCCATTCCAGAGAACGGCTAGATCTGAGCCATCGGTTAACTTCTGGTTGATTCGAATCCAAGATAGAATCAATCATGACCAGAGATCAAGATTTGAAAATTTCAGCCAAATCAGAAGTGATCTGACCGTTGGATCGAGCTCAAGATGTTCTAGACCATCCATTCAAGAAAAAGGAAGATCTGGACCATCCGCCACTGATCTGGTGAATCCGAGCTGGGGACAGGTAGATCAAGACCATTGATTGAGATCTGTAGAGTTTGGTTCAGATTTGAAGAGATCCGACCGTTGGATGAAGTCAGATTGATCTTAGTTGTCTGTTGCTTCCATCCTATTGCTGAACCCAAAAGCTGGGTTAACTTAAATGCTGGGCTGAGGCTGATTGAACCCAAGTGCTAGGCTGACTGTGGCTTGGCTTGACTGAACCGGACTGCTTGATTTAACTGAACCCAGGACTGAACTATTGCTGAACCCAAAAGCTGGGTTAACTCAACTGCTGGACTGAACCCAAGCTGGGTGAATCGAACTCGAGCTGTGGCTTGGCTGAATCAAACACGAGCTGTGGCTTGGCTGAATCAAACACGAGCTGTGGCTTGGCTGACCGAACCCACACGCAGCCAGGGATCAAAAAGGGCAGAATCGTGAGAGCTAGGTCATCCTCTCGAATCCATCTTCTCCACAGAAGCGAGGGCGATCGGGGAGAAGCGGCTGCAGACGAGGGGTTCCCGTCTCAACCATCTTCCCTACCTCCACCAAGGGCCGGCCGGAGCTTCTATCGATCGCCGTTTGAGGGGTTCCCGACTCGATCCGATCACTCCACCACCGGCGACTTCCTCTCCATCACCATCGCCGCCGACCACAGCTAGGGCTCAGGGGTTCCGACCCTTAGCTGGCGTTCTTCATTTCAACCACGTCACCACCGCAAGCTAGGGTTAGGGGTTCCAACCTTAGCCGGCCGGAGTTCATCATCGCCACGATTTCCTTCATCAACGATCAGTTTCTTTATCGCAATTTCTTTATTGTTTTCATTTACAGCAATTGTTTTCATTTCTAGCAATAGATTTTTCACAGTTTATTCCTTTGCAGTTCTTTTTTTCATCCAGCTTCGTCAGATTCAGCAAATTTCTTTCATGCCCAGCAGTTTCATTTTTAACAGCTTCAGTTCCCAGCATTTCTTCTTTAGCCAGCAATTCTCTTCATCAGATTTGATCCGGCAGCTAGCAGTTCTCCTTCCCAGCCATTCTTCCTTTACAACATAGTTTCCTTCACAGCAACTTAATTCCCGTAGAGCTTTTACTTCCGGCAACAGATTTCCAGCATTACAGCAGACTTCCAGCAGCGTTCCTTACAGCTCCTTGATCCGATCAAATTCTTCACAGCAATTCTGTTTAATTCTTCACAGCAGATCCCTTATTTCTTAGCAAGTCTTCATTAAAGTGGCCAATTGTTCGAATGAGTTGGTTTGTACCTTCCAATTGTGTGTTCAATGCATCCATCGATTGTTGATCTTCCATGCTTAGTTGTTTGCATTTTGACTCAGTTTGATACATTGTTAACTGTTCTATGAATTCATTCAATCAATGGTTTCTTCATTTGTTGCAGTTAACTTAGTTTAATTCATGCTTAAATTGTTTCTTTCAATAGTTTGAAGTTCTTGTTTCGTTTGGATTCAATTAGGTTTAACTGTCTTTCATTTTCTGCAATTGTAATCACCTCTTCAAATTTTTAGCAGCAGTTTCATCTTTTATCTAGCATTTATTTCAGCAATTTGTGGGAATTCCAGATTGTTTGCAGTAGCTCTTTCAAAGCTTCGTTTGCAATTTCAGTATTCATGTCAGCAATTTCATACTTGCTTGCTATTTCTTTTCGTAGACTTTACGTTCAAATCCAAACCCCAGTTTGATATCAAAAACCCAAAAGCAATAAAATACGATTATGAGAATTATCATGCACCAACTACATTCGTTGGGAGACGACTCGAGTTACTCTATGCTACATTAGTTTAGAGGAATTCAATATTTTAATTGTATTTGAAACCATAACACGACTGAAGCGGTTACCAAATTTGGCGTCGTTGCCGGAGAATGTAGGGTGCTTGATAATTCTATCCTTTGATTCTATTCTTGATTGTTTTATCTTTTGTATACATTTGCTGCTATTCTGTGTTTGTTTGTGGCCAGGACAACAGTGGTTATATTGGGAGTTTGAAAACCTATTGGGAATTTTTCTACTCATTCAAACAGATCCATGGCAGAGTATCAGTATTTTCAGAATTTCCAGCAGCCTTGTTAGAATTTGCAGCAACCTTACCAACAATTTTAAAATTTTCAGCAAAATTTTCAACCATTCTAGCCTGATCAGAATTTTCAGCAATCAAATCAACAATTTCAGCAACCACAGCAGTTCCAACAAAATTTTCAAAATTTTCAGCAACCATTTAATTAGCCACTACAACAGTTTCAACCACAATTTCAGAATTTTCAGCAAGGGTTCAATCCAAATTTTCAACAGCCCTATTCAAATTTTCAGCAGACGAATCAGTTTTTTCAGCCACAATTTCAACAATTTCAGCAAGATTTCCAGTTTCAAAGTCAGAATTTTCAGCAAGGCACTCAGAATTTTCACCCTCAAGCATTTGAACAATTCAATCAACAAGGCCAGCTCCAATTTCAGAATTTTCAAAACAATAATTTTCAGCAACATCATCCTTGCTATCAACCCAATTTTCAGCAGTTTAATCAACCCATTCAACCATCTGAGCAGCCTCAACTATTTGATTTTCAGAATTCACAGCCTACTCATGGACTTCAGCAGCTTTTCGCTACATTTCAAGACCAACAGGAGTTCTACACCAAGCTTCAAAACCTTAGAAGATGCCTTGAAAAATGGGTTGATCAATTGAATCAAACAGAAGCCGAAAGATCAGGACAATTATCTCCTCAGGCTACTCAGGATTTTAAGGGGCATGATTGTGAACTAATTTGGAGGTTGGTGGAAGAAGAAGAAGAAGTCATCAAAATCCGGAAACCTACAACATGCATTCCTCCTGAAGTTTTTGTTCAAAATTCATTTTCAAAATTTTCAACTCAAGAAGAGGATTCTGAAGCACTACAGGACCCTTCTCATCTTTTATTTTGTGATGATAGTGTTATTGATGGACCTAATTTTTCCAATATTGTTGCTGCAGAAATTACTGAAGAAGCATGCATAGGAGATGATTCTACAGGTGTAGGGGATTGCACTAAGCCCCAGGGACCACCAACAGTGATGGATACATTAGAAGATTCAGAGGACAAACCAGGAAGTGTAGGGACTTGCATGGTGAAAGCAAGAACCCAAGAATCACCAGAACCTGAACCTGAAAAAGAGATTGCTCATTACCAGGAGGAACTAATAATTACATCTACTCTTATAGAACCTCTAGGTATTCTTCAGCAAGATCAGGTAAGTATTCCTCCTATTTCTTCTGAAGATTGCATAGAGATGCTTCAAACTGATTGTATTGATTGTAAAAAAATTTTAGAGGCACCTGAAATTGATGTTGTTTGTTATGATGAATCCCTTAATACATCTTTTGTGGATAGGGATTGTAAAAAATTTTTAGAAGTGCCCCAAATTGATGTTGTTTGTTATGATGAATCTTTTGATACATCTTTTGTGGATATGGAGTGTGAAAATTTTTTAGAAGAGCCTGAAATTGAAGTTGTTTATTGTGATGAATCTCTTGCTATATCTTATGCTGAAGTTGAGTGTGAAAAACTTATGGAGGTACCTCAAATTGATTTCAGTGGTTGTAATGCATTGTTTGATACATTCTTGTTGGAAAATAATTGTGAAAATTCCATTGAGGTATCCAAAATAGATTTCATTGGTGGTGATAAGTTTCTTGAATTACCCTTGGTGGATATTAATTGTGAAAAATTCATTGAGATACCAGAAACTGCTTTTATTGGATATAATGCATTTTTGGATACATTTCATGCAGAGACTGATATTATTTCATTTCTTTCTTACCCTGCACGCTTGAGAAAGGTATTACATGGTTTTGCAGGGTCCCGAAGACTTATGGAGTGGGTGCTCCATCTGAACAGACTCCAACCTCCTGGAAGAACTTTCAAAAGGCATTAAGAGGGAGGAGAAGGTCTTACTTTAATTCATAGCACTCCATCTCTTACATGGATCTTGTACCTTAATCATCTACGGCCACCCGAATATTTTTCTGTAAAGTTCAAGTGTGGGGGAGACATGCACCATGACATAGATCAAACGAAGGAAGCTCTCTCAACTACTCCTACTCCTCCACTACCACGATGGAGGTTGTTTCTTGATAGACTCCGACCGCCAGAAATAAAGGAGAGTTTGTTCCTTTACTTTCCTTTTCTTATTTTTCTTTATGTTTATACTCGCATGTTTGTTTGCTTTTATACTTTGCATTCATGTTTTGCTTCCTCATTCTGCATTTTGTTTGCTCTTGAATAAACTTTGTTTGGCTTCTAGTTTTATCTCCCTACATGTTCCTTTATTATGCTTTGAGAATCATAAAAGATAGTTAAGTCTGATTATCGAGTTTTGGTTTCCTTGGTATGCTTGGGGACATTAATTGCATTTAGTCATTTATTGTGGTGATAGACTCTATCTTGCTAGATTAAGTATGACAGTTTATTGTTCACCTAGTGAGGATATTGGCATGCCTATCCTTAATCCTCTTATGTGTGATAGCATTTGTGATATTTGACACTCTAGAACTTGCTTTGATTCTTTTTGAAATTATAATAGCATAAGCTTACATGAATATGATGGAGGCAACCCTTCTTGTTGAACTCTTAGTTTCCCTCTCCTTTGTTATTGTTACTACGAAGCATTTCATCTATTGCTTTCACATTTCATTGTCTTTTCTTTGTCAGATCTTTTCATTGTCATTACATTCTCACTGACATATCTTTGTTAGCTTATTCTTCCCTTGAGCATGCGATGAGAGCATGGGGTGATTGCATGATGAGTTACATTGTTATTTCTCTATTATCAGCCTCTATTATTGTGAGTTTTAGATGTTATCATGCTTTGCTACATTGCCCGAGACGGGCAAGTTTTAAGTGTGGGGGGGGGAGACAAGTGTGTATGGACGAATGCTTGTGTGAAAAAAAAAATCTCTCTTTGTGAAAAAAAAGAGAAAAAGAAAATCTCTCTATGTAAAAAAAAAAATAGAGATAGAAAAAAATAATAAAGATGAAAAAAAAAGAAAAAAAAAGAGAGAAAAGAATGAAAAAAAATCTCCCTATGCGAAAAAAAAATTCCTCAAGCATTCGAGATTTTGTTAGTGATGAAAAAAAAGGGAATATTTTCTTGATGTGTACTCACATTTGATATCTTTATTAGAAAATCTCAAGAGTGAAGATGTTGATACATGCATACATTTTTAGAAGTGTGTAAGTGGTTGTTGTGTATTGTATTAAGAATGTGCAAGGAAAATTTTGAGTGTTGGAGGTTTGATTGAGTTATTTATTTTGACCTATTGTTTGATTGTATACATCATGTTAATTACCCCAATGCTCTCATATTCTCTTTGATCTTCTTTCATGCTCTCTATGATCTCCTTTGTTATCTACCATTCTTGTTTTCTTGTAGCACTTGGTTTCATCATTAGTCCTTGAAAAGTCCTCTTGATTTGTGTACTTATGTTATAGTAGTGGAGAAGTAGAAGATAAGCAAGCATATGGTAGTGCAATGTCATGAATGTTTTGAGAGAACTCCACTTCCATATTTATTATTTTTGTGAGCATCAGTGCACATATCCATCTTGTGAGGTTTTTATCATGCTTAGTTTATTCAAGTTGATGAAATTACTATGTTTTTGACTTATGTGAGATTTGGAACCATAAATACATGGATGCTTGAGACTTGATGATCTTAAGTAACTTTCTTTTATTATTTCTTAAAGTATTGATAGAGGATGTAATGTTTGGGAGATATATTATTTTCTTTTAGTTTTATTTACTTGCCCGAGACGTGCAAGAATAAGTGTGGGGGAGTTTGATAACCATCATTTTGTTGATTATTTTCAGCTCTAAAATCCATATTTGATCCACATTTTATATGCTTAAGTTTGCAATTTTATTAGGTTTCATGTATTTTCCCTATTTTGGCTTTTAATTCTAATCTTTGTATATTTGGGATATTTTTGACACTAAATTTGAATATCATTTTGTAGGCTTCAATTGATCATGGATCCAGATCAAAAGGATCAAGCATCGGATTAATAGGAGCCGTCCATTCCAGAGAACGGCTAGATCTGAGCCATCGGTTAACTTCTGGTCGATCCGAATCCAAGATAGAATCAATCATGACCAGAGATCAAGATCTGAAAATTTCAGCCAAATCAGAAGTGATCTGACCGTTGGATCGAGCTCAAGATGTTCTAGACCATCCATTCAAGAAAAAGGAAGATCTGGACCATCCGCCACTGATCTGGTGAATCCGAGCTGGGGACAGGTAGATCAGGACCATTGATTGAGATCTGTGGAGTTTGGTTTAGATCTGAAGAGATCCGACCGTTGGATGAAGTCAGATTGATCTTAGCCGTCTGTTGCTTCCATCCTATTGCTGTATCCAAAAGCTGGGTTAACTCAAATGTTGGGCTGAGGCTGATTGAACCCAAGTGCTAGGCTGACTGTGGCTTGGCTTGACTGAACTGAACTGCTTGATTTAACTGAACCCAGGACTGAACTATTGCTGAACCCAAAAGCTGGGTTAACTCAACTGCTGGACTGAACCCAAGCTGGGTGAATCGAACTCGAGCTGTGGCTTGGCTGAATCAAACACGAGTTGTGGCTTGGTTGAATCAAACATGAGCTGTGGCTTGGCTGACCGAACCCACGCGCAGCCAGGGATCAAAAAGGGCAGAATCGCGAGAGCTAGGTCATCCTCTCGAATCCATCTTCTCCACAGAAGCGAGGGCGATCGGGGAGAAGCGGCTGCAGACGAGGGGTTCCCGTCTCAACCATCTTCTCTACCTCCACCAAGGGTCTACCGGAGCTTCGATCGATCGCCGTTTGAGGGGTTCCCGACTCGATTCGATCACTCCACCACCGGCGACTTCCTCTCCATCACCATCGCCGCCGACCACAGCTAGGGCTCAGGGGTTCCGACCCTTAACTGGCGTTCTTCATTTCATCCACGTCACCACCGCAAGCTAGGGTTAGGGGTTCCAACCTTAGCCGGCCGGAGTTCATCATCGCCACGATTTCCTTCATCAGCGATCAGTTTCATTACCGCAGTTTCTTTATTGTTTTCATTTACAGCAATTGTTTTCATTTCTAGCAGTAGATTTTTCACAGTTTATTCCTTTGCAGTTCTTTTTTTCATCCAGCTTCGTCAGATTCAGCAAATTTCTTTCATGCCCAGTAGTTTCATTTTCAGCATCTTTAGTTCCCAACATTTCTTCTTTAGCCAGCAATTCTCTTCATCAGATTTGATCCGGCAGCTAGCAGTTCTCCTTCCCAGCCGTTCTTCCTTTATAGCATAGTTTCCTTCACAGCAACTTAATTCCCGCAGAGCTTTTACTTCCGGCAACAGATTTCCAGCATTACAGCATTTCCAGCAGACTTCCAGCAGCGTTCCTTACAGCTCCTTGATCCGATCAAATTCTTCACAGCAATTCTGTTTATTTCTTCACAGCAGATCCCTTATTTCTTAGCAAGTCTTCATTAAAGTGGCCAATTGTTCGAATGAGTTGGTTTGTGCCAGTTGATGTGTTCCAATTGTGTGTTCAATGCATCCATCGATTGTTGATCTTCCATGCTTAGTTGTTTTCATTTTGACTCAGTTTGATACATTGTTAACTGTTCTATGAATTCATTCAATCAATGGTTTCTTCATTTGTTGCAGTTAACTTAGTTTAATTCATGCTTAAATTGTTTCTTTCAATAGTTTGAAGTTCTTGTTTCGTTTGGATTCAATTAGGTTTAACTGTCTTTCATTTTCTGCAATTGTAATCACCTCTTCAAATTTTCGGCAGCAGTTTCATATTTTATCCAGCATTTATTTCAACAATTTGTGGGAATTCCAGATTGTTTGCAGTAGCTCTTTCAAAGCTTCGTTTGCAATTTCAGTATTCATGTCAGCAATTTCATACTTGCTATTTCTTTTCGTAGACTTTACGTTCAAATCCAAACCCCAGTTTGATATCAAAAACCCAAAAGCAATAAAATATGATTATGAGAATTATCATGCACCAACTACATTCGTTGGGAGACGACTCGAGTTACTCTATGCTACATTAGTTTAGAGGAATTCGATATCTTAATTGTATTTAAAACCGTAACATGACTGAAGCGGTTACCAGGCATCCTCGGCACCACAAGACGATAGAGGTTTAGGCTACTCCTGGTCGGGCATCCTCGCCACCATGACCAGGTTTACACATATCGGGCATCCTCGGCACCACGAGATGGTAAAATCTTCACCTGCTCATGGTCGGGCATCCTCAACAGCACGGCCAGGTCTACTCGTCTCGGGGTTCCTCGGCGTCACGAGACGGTAGAGGCATAGGCTACTCCTAGTCGGGCATCCTTGGCACCACGATCAGGTTTACACATTTCAGGCATCCTCGGCACCACGAGATGGTAAAATCTTCGCCTACTCCTAGCCGGGCATCCTCGGCACCACAGCCAGGTCTACTTGTCTCGGGCATCCTCGGCACCACAAGACGGTAGAGTCATTGACTGCTCCTGGCTAGGCATCTTCGGCACCACGGCCAGGTCTACTCGTCTCGGGTATCCTCGGCACCATGAGATGGTAGGGTCATAGAGCTCTTGCATCACGTTTTCATGAGACATTTCCTTACTTTCTTCCATTACTCAAACTGCAAAGAAGTACAATTATGTATACAAATACATGCATTGCTCACATGGCTCACCGAGTACGATACGGTTGGAGGTGATTTGCATGCCATGGCTTCTCCAGCCTTTTGCCTTCAGCATCTTGTAGATAATAGCAACCTCCGGTGAGCTTTTTGACAATGATGTAGGGTCCGCTCTATTGAGGCTTGATATTTTCGGGGTCGCCGACCGGCTTGGTTCTTTTCCAGGCCTTATCCCCTACTTGAAAAGTTCAAGTGATCACTTGGCGATTGTACACTTGCTACATGAGCTGCCGATATGCAATTAGACGGGTAGCTGGTTTGTCTCATACTTCTATTACCAGGTCAATTAGTCATTCCTGATCATTGTCTTCTTTGTTGTAGTGTTGTCGCCGGATGGACTTATAGCCTATCTCCACTAGAATCACCGCTTCTGCTCCATACACTAGATTGAAATAACTCTGACCAGTTCTTCATTAGGAGTGGTGCGGTACGACCATAGGATGCTTGGGAGTTCTTCGACCCAACTGCCTTCGATGTGGTTCAGCTTTATCTCGAGCCCTCAAATAATCTCCCGGTTGACCATGTCTGCTTGGCCATTGCCTTGGGGATATGCGACTGAAGGGAAGGCTTGGTGAATACCTAGTCCTTCACACTACTCTATAAGGGATGTCATATTACGGCGACCTCTGTGATGTACGTAAGCGGTTCAGCTTCAATCCATTTGGAAAAGTAGTCGACCAGCACTAACAAGAACTTCTTCTATTGAGGTCCGATTGGGAAAGGACCCATGATAATTACCATTTTGTTAATCAATTTAGGCTCTCAAGTCCATGTTTTGATCCCTTTTTACATGCTTAATCTTGTATTTACACTAGGTTCCATGAGTTTTTGCTATTTTAGTTTTGGATGCAAATATTTTTATATTTGAAATGTTTTGGCATTAAAATTTGAATATAATTTTGTAGGTTTTGAATGATCATGGACCTAGATCAGATTGGATCGAATTCGAGTTCAGACTTGGATTCGGATCAAGAGGATCAAGGATGCAGAAATTTGGGTCGTCTGATCAAATCATGGGGAGATCTGAGCCATCTATCATCTTCTGACCAATCCAAGCTCAAGGTAGGGTTAATCAAGACCATAGATCAAGATATGATGTTTTGGTCCAAATCAGAAGTCATCTAGCCGTTGGATCTAGCTCAAGAGGAGTCTAAGCCGTCCATTCAAAAGGAAGGGCAATCCGAGCCATCCGTTGCAGATCTGATCGATCCAAGCTAAGGAGAAGAAGATCCTGACCATTGATGTAGATCTGGAAAGTTTGATTCCAATCCGAGATGATCTGACCGTTGGATGAAGCGAAGATGATCACAAACATTCAATTTTAAATGGGATGAATTAAATCAGGAATTCCCTCTTCCGAGCTTGTCGTCGCGTAGTTTCTTACTGTTCTTCGTTTTCTTCTCTGTTTTCTTCTCCGATCGTGTGCGGCCACATCCGATCCAAACTTGTTTCAAGGTTTCGAATCATCAAGATCAATTTCCCGAGAAGTTTGCAATTCAATCTCATCTCTGGAAGCTCAGGTGAGGGTTTCGCCGAGAGCTTGCTTCATCCGATCGATCCCTGTTTGATCGTCTTCATCAATCGGAGCTATCAGAGCATTCGAAGGAGTTCTCTGAAGTGTTCTGAGGTTCCTGAGCCACAATCACCATCCAAATCATCAAGGAGGTAGAGATCGGAGGAGGTTTTCAGATCGCGCAACCAAGTTGCAGCTAAACTACTCACGGAAGTTAATTCTCTACTGATTTGTTGAGCTAGAGGGTTTCTAGCTGGTTCTTGTGTGACGGCAAGAAGGATCTTGGATTAAGGGAAGGATCTGATGTCAATTTTCTGTAACTTCCATTTCTGAATTCTCATTTCTATATTTCTGTTTCAGTTTGTATCAGTTCGCTTTCAGTATCTGATCGGTCTATTTGATCGATCAGGTAAGCATCTGATCAGTCTGTTGACTGATCAGGCAAGCATCTGATCGGTCTGTTGACCGATCAGGAAGTGTTTCAGCTACATTTCAATCTTTTTTCATGCATTCAATTTTTAGTACGTGAATTCAATTTCATTTCTGCAACTTAGCTATAGATTTTATGTTTTCCTGCCTTGATATTAGTTCTTGAACTTCAATTCCATAGTTTTGAATTTAATTGCTCAGTTGTCAAATATGTTAAGTGTAGTTTCCTCAATTTCTAATTAAATTCTGCATTAGCTGAGTTTATTTTGTTTCAAATTATTATTTCATTCATATTTGCAAAACCCCCCATCTTACTTGAAAACCCAAAACATAAAACAACGAATTAAAGCTTGAACTAAGCATTCTTAAATAGTCCTTGAAAAAATACGACTTGAGGCCCCTATACTACACTTAGTTTCGTGAGCTAAGGGTTTTCAATTTATAAATTCAAATTTGAGGTTCATCATGACACTTGATTATGGGCCCATCAAATTTTTGGCACCATTGCCGGGGACCGTACTAGTTGAGTTTGTTTGATTTGAGCTTGTGCTTATTTTCATATTATGTGATTCTATTTCATTTGTTTTATCTTTCTATATACATTTGTTGCCATTTTGTTTGGTTTATGACCAGGACTGCAAGTGGTGATATTGTGGAGTTTGATCCTGAGATTGAGAGGGCATTCAAAGCTAGGAGAAATCAAGGAAGAGTTTGAGAAGTTATTGAAAATATTCCTATTCATTCAAGCAGTCCCATGGCAGAACATCAGAAGACTATGAAGGAGCTTGCAGCCCCTGATGATGCTTTTCAGTATTCTTGTATTGCCTATCCAGAGTTAGCTGGTGATTTTGAGCTGAGATCAGGCCTTATTCATCTACTTCCAAAGTTTCAAGGACAATCAGGAGAGGATCCTAATAGACATTTGCATCAGTTCCATGTAGTATGCTCCACTATGAAGCCTCAAGGGATTTCTGAAGAGGACATCAAATTAAGGGCATTTCCATTTTCTTTGACTGGAGCAGCTAAGGATTGGTTTTATTATATGCCTACTGGACATGTTGCTAGTTGGATTGCTATGAAGAAGACATTTTTAGAGAAGTATTTTCCATCTTCAAGAACTGTTATTATCAGAAAGAGTATCTGTGGTATTCAACAAGTGGTGGGAGAGACCTTATATGATTATTGGGAAAGATTCAACAAGTTGTGCTCAAGCTGTCCACAACTTCAAATAAGTGAGCAATTTCTTATTCAGTATTTCTATGAAGGTCTACTTCAGATGGATAGAATTATGATTGATGCTGCAGCTGGAGAAGCTCTAGTGAACAAGACACCAGATCAAGCTAGAGAATTGATTTCAAATATGGCGGAGAACTCTCAACAGTTTGGAAGTAGGGATCTTTCTACTAGAGGGGTGAATGAAGTTCAAATGGTTTCAAATGAACAAAAAGAGATCAAGAGTTCTTTGATGGAGCTTACTCCGTTGGTGAAGCAAATGACAATGAATAATGTGAGCCAAAATCAAAACTTTTTAGTAGCTTCACCTACAAATCAAATGATGAGGTTGTGTAGCATTTGTTCAAGTCAAGAGCATAATTCGGATTTGTGCCCAAACTTACAACAAGATGGATCATTAGCCGCTTTGAATAGGGGAGGCCAATTCCAACAAAAGAACAACTGTAACGATCCGGAAAATTCTCTTAATATCTTCTTTAAAATAATGAGCATGTCTAGATAAATTTTCGAGGGACCTAGATGTTGGGAACGAGATGGCTATAGAGGGGGGGGTGAATATAGACAATCGCTTGCCCCTTGAAAACTAATCACGATTTCTGCAACTCAAATATCAGTAGCACAGCGGAAAGAATGGAAAAACAGAGTATGCAGAAAACAAATGATTGCAACGCACACACAACTAGCAAGATCGCTAACAAGGAAGGTTTACAAGGTTCGGGGATAACTTGCCCCTACTCCTTGGCGTGCCCTTGAGGTGGGCGATCCCTTGATCGTCGGCAGATCAAGCCCCGGTTAACACCGGATATGAAGCAACCTCCTTCTCGGTGGAGAAACCTCTCCACAGTGTGTTTCAAACAATGATATATAATGAGCACAGTGAAACAACAATAAGAAAGATCTTACTCAAACACTTAGCAAGGATTAAACACAGCAAGCTCTCGAGCTCCACCCAGTGGCGATCTCACGCAGACCCCTGTCTGCTTCGTGTCTTCCCACTGTCGGACTCCCAGCTCCTTGTTTTCTCCTTCAAGCGCTCAAGTATGATGAATGCTTCTCAATAGCTTGCTTAGAATGGATGAAGAACTCAAGAACAGCAAGCTTCTCGCAGCAGAATGCAAGAACACACAGGTTTTCAAAAACTGAATCTCTTTTTTTTTTTTGAACTCAACTCTCGCGTTCTTTTTGTTTCTTCGCCAAGCGACAGATGACACCATCTCTGTAGCTCCCAGCTACTCCTCTGCCAACGCCAGCCTCTACTGAGCTATCTCTGGACTCACTGACCTCCTCAGTCGAGCTCCAGTCTTAGCTCCAGTCCGCAGCTCGCCGTTGCAACCTGAGATGGGAAAAGGGACAAACCTGCTCCAAGGAAAGCACTCTTTGACTTCTCCTTGAGTGTTTGAATCCTCCCCTGTCACCTGAAACTCAATCAGAGCATTAGAGCAGAAGATCACAAAGTATATCACATACATCAGCAAATCGGATACGATCAGACGCTCTGACGACGTCTGACAGTGAAGTTTGAATTAAAGTGATCGGTCACCGGACCGATCCAGGGTGTGTGGATCGATCACCAGATCGATCCACTACTTTGCTGGGATTCCCAGCTCTCGCAGCAATACACGCTTGATCGGTCACTGGACCGATCAGGGTGAATCCTGATCGGTCACCAGACCGATCAGATTGGATCCTGATCGGTCACTCAGACCGATCAAAGCAGATGAACAGTAACTTTTTAATCAAACCCAAGGTTCCTGATCGGTCACCGGACCGATCCAAGGCTCTGATCTGCAAGGGAACTCACTCACTGTTTGCTCCCTGATCGGTCACCAGACCGATCAGAAGCAAGACAGCAAGGAAGCAGCCTGCTCCCTGATCGGTCTCCGGATCGATCAGGAGCCACACAGTAGATTCCCAATCTCACTGTGCGCTCCCTGATCGGTCACCAGTCCGATCAGACATAGCTGGATCGATCACCAGACCGATCCACTAAGGAGCAGCGTGCCAACAGTCCCTAATCGGTCACCAGACCGATCCAGTGACTCTACCCAGCCCTCCAAGCTAGGGATTCATCCACCTTAGCCCTCCAAGCTAAGGATTTTTCAATCTAACTCTCCAAGTTGGGAATTTGCACCTAACCCTCCAAGTTAGGACTTTTCACCTAGCCCTCCAAGCTAGGACTTTTCACTTAGCCCTCCAAGCTAGGACTTTTCACCCAACTCTTCCGAGTTAGAACATCATCCAACCTAGCCCTCCAAGCTAGGTACCTGACCCTCCAAGCCAGGACTTTTTCACCTAATTCTCCAGGATGGGAATTTGCACCTAACCCTCCAAGTTAGGACTTTTCACCTAGCCCTCCAAGCTAGGATTTTCCACACCACCTAACCTCCCAGGTTAGGATTTTCATATCATGCCTAATCCTCGATCAGGACTTAATCATAACCATCATAATCATCACACCTAACCTCCCAGGTTAGGACTTTCCATATCACGCCTAATCATCGATCAGGACTTAATCATAATAGTCATCCTCCTAAACTAAAATCACTGTCAACACCAAAACAACAATCAGGGCCAGACTGCATCAACACTAGAGATATTAGTACGAACCTTAGTTTAGAAATCCATGATTTTCTCATTTAAATTGAGAAACTAAGTACTAATGGGCATTATATGGGCTTTTTAGTACTATGGTTATTGGTAGATTTTGGGAAAAATTTAATATAAATTTACTTGGATTGTAATTGGGAATATTAGCATGATTATGGGTGAATTTTAGGGGAATTTTCGGAAATAATGGAAAATAAAATAAAAATAAAATAAAAATAAAGTGTATGCACCAAGGATTGAACCTTGGACCTCTTGTACTACCATGCATGCACTAACCAATTCACCTAGCAAGGGAGTTCTATGAGGGAATGAAGTGGATTTTGGTTGAGGCTTAGGAAAATGAAGAGTCATCAAGAGAAGAGACACCATGACTCTTCACTTACCCTCCTTAATGTAGCATAAAAGCATAGGGGAAGGAGTTACATTTCTCCTCTCTTCTTCCATCAAGTCATTTGCTCTTCTCCCCTTCTTCCTCCCTCTCCTAGCCGAAACCCCAAGCCCCTCTTTTCCTTTGGAAAAGTTCCACAAGAAGGCTCCATCTTCAAGACCCAAGGTTCTTGTTCAAGATTACAAGGGCTAGAGGTGGCTAGAAGGCAACAAGGTCTTCATCCTTCTCCCAAATCTAAGGTCTAAAATCAAGATAATCTAAGGTAAGACTCCCTCACCTATGATATAATAGTTCCCCTTGATGTTTATCATATTATGAAGTTTTGTTTAGGTTTATGTGGAGAAAAAACCCATGAACTTGCCTTGAACTTTCGGCCACCATGTGTTTGGGTTCAAAAATGATGTTAAAAATGTCTTTCATGTTTTCTAATGTGTTCTTATGATGAATATAGGTTAGAATATGATTTGGAGAATTTTTGGAGTACCCTAGTGCCCTTAGGGTTTTCGGCCACTACCATGATCCCATGGTTAGGGTTGGATCTAACCCTTCAAGTGTATGTCTTGTATACCCTCATGATACAAGGGAGGTTGAGGATGTTTTATGTGAATTTTCACATGGCCTAGAGCCCCTACAAGTTTCGGCCAAGATTGGATAATAGGGCAACAAGTTAGGGCTTACTTCAAGTAAGGGTCCCAATGGCTCCTATGGTATGGTATGGAATGTGTTAGGTGTTTAATTGGAATTTTTATGAATTTTCCATGGACCCATGGTCCATATATGTTTCGGCCAACCCTAGGAAGAAGGGCTAGGAGTTAGGGTTAACCCTAAGCATGAGCCCTAATAGCTTCCTATGACTTTATAAGTAATGTATGGTCTTGTCCTTACCTTATGTTACCTCACATGTCATTTGAATGATTGAACCTTTCCTTACATGTTTCGGCCAAGCTAATTGATTGGGGTTAAGTGGAGTTAGGGTTTCAAGAATGATGGTTTATGGCTTATTATGATGTATAGGTTCAAGCATGTGGTAGAAATTATGTTACCTTTAACCCTAGCCTTAGGTGTTATGGTTCATGTGTTTCGGCCAACCCTAGGAAGAAGGGCTAGGAGTTAGGGTTAACCCTAAGCATGAGCCCTAATAGCTTCCTATGGCTTTATAAGTAATGTATGGTCTTTTCCTTACCTTATGTTACCTCACATGTCATTTGAATGATTGAACCTTTCCTTACATGTTTCGGCCAAGCTAATTGATTGGGGTTAAGTGGAGTTAGGGTTTCAAGAATGATGGTTTATGGCTTGTTATAATGTATAGGTTCAAGCATGTGGTAGAAATTATGTTACCTTTAACCCTAGCCTTAGGTGTTATGGTTCATGTTTGTTTATATTAGATGCCATGATTATCTTATGTATCATGATCTTGCAAGTTAGATGAATTAGGAGAATGGTCTATGGGGATATGTCATGTTTTATGAATATAATGCAATGCTTACCTTATGTATCATGATCATGCAAGCTCTATGAATTGGGATGATGGTCTAGGTAAACATGTCATGTTCTATGAATACAATGCAAGGCTTACCTTATGCACCATGATTATGCAAGTACTATGAACAAGAATGATGTTTATGTAAGCATGCTATGTTTATGAATGAAGATAATGCTTATGCCTTAGGGCATCATGATGCTATGCATTAAGTATGAACGATGAAAGGTCAAGTATGATTTAGGTCATGCTTCATGTAACAAGGTTATGCTATGTTTAAATATGCTATGAATGTTCCATGAATAATGAAGCATGCGAAGTTATTTTACTTTATGAATGGGCTTGTACCGGACCGAAGTATGGGTCCAAGGGATGGGTACCTTAAGAACGCCCCGGTTTTGGACTACCGACTATGCTGTCCATGGTTCTGGCACTACCGCAGCTGTGCAACAGGGATGGGCACCTTAAGAACGCCCCGGTTCTAGGACTACCAACTATGCTGTCCTTACCTTAGTAGGTCGGGGCTCGCTACCTCGTATTTACTTAGGGATGCGCGCTTATGATGTATGTATGTGGTACAAGCCGGGGACCCCAATGATGTTATGATGATGTTTAAGTATTTAAAAGTATGATTTTAAAAGTAAGCATCCTTATGTATATGCATTCGACTCATGCATTCATTCATGTTATGCATCATGCCATGTCAAATATGTTTATATGTATGCCATGTAAAATAGGTTTTATGTTTATATGTATGTCATGTATCATGCCATGTCAAATATGTTTTATGTTTATATGTATGTCATGTATCATGCAATGTCAAATATGTTTTATGTTTATATGTATGCCATGTATCATGCCATGTTAAATATGTTTTATGTTTATATGTATGCCATGTATCATGCCATGTTAAGGATGGTTGATGTCTTATGCTTATGATTCATGCCAAGTACCAAGTTATGTTAATGTTTTGTGTGCTTATGTTTAAGTGACGAATGATTTTAGTGAGTAGGAAAGAGTCTTACTAAGCTATGTGCTTATAGTCTTATTTCCTTATACCGCAGATCCAGTAAGAGGACAATAGGGGAAGCAGCAGGAGGGACAAGAGTATGTGTGTGGTAGTGACTTGGCCAAGAAAGGGATATATTTACAAGTCTTTTGCTAAAACTTTACATTTGCTACTCATGTGCTTAATGAATGACTTAGGTGACTTTATGATATGATGTTAAGTATGATATGATGTTAAGTATGAGGTTATTATGCTAAGTTCCCTGTCACCATGTTAGGAAGGATAGTTAGGTGCATGTATGTGTAAGATTTTAGTATTCCACTGCCTTACGATGTTCACATGCCCCTAAGTATGTTAGCGTAACGCCGCTTTATGAAAAGAAAAAAAAAGCGGGCGTTACAACAACCCTTATTCATCTACCTACAATCCGGGATGGAGAGATCACCCTAATTTGAAGTATGGTAACTCATTCTATTAACAAAATACTTCACAACAACCCCTACAACAATTCCAGCCTCAATTCCAGCAAAATCAATTTTCTTTCCAACCATTCCAGCAGCCTTATTCGCAATTTCAGCAACCAAATCAACAATTTCAGCAAACCCAACCTTTGAATCAGCCACAACAACAGTTTCAGCAAAATTTCCAGAATTTTCAACAACCATTTCATCAAAATCAGCAAGGTTTTCAACCTTCACAACAATCTTTTCAACTTTCACAGTAGAATTTTCAGCCTTCAAGTCAACAATTTCAGCATCAACAATTTCAACCTTCACACCAACAATTTTAGCCCCAAAATCAGAATTTTCAGAGCAATAATTTTCAACAACATCCACCTAGTTATCAACCCAATTTTTAGCAATTTCAATAGCCCATTCAACCATTTAATCAGCCCCAACAACTGAATTTTCAGCGTTCACAGCTTACTCAAGGATTTCAGCAACCAAATACTTCATTTCAAGGCCAACAAAAGTCCTATACTAATCATGGAGGTTTTGGGAGTTCTAGTAGGTCTAATGCACAACAACAAAGGCTTGAGGAGATGATGCAACAAATTCTTCAACAACAACAAATTCTACAACAACAACAAGGGCAACAAAAGAATGATTCCACTCTTCAAAACATTGAAAGACACATTGGTCAACTAGCTAGTGGGATGAATCAAATACAAGCCCAGGGATCGAGTCAATTACCTTCTCAAGCAACTCCTAATCCTAAGGGTAATGTTAGTGCAATAACTTTGAGGAGTGAGAGAGTAGCTTCAAGTCTAAACACTCCAAGGGCTGATTTTTCTAAAAAATTTACAACACCTTGTTTTCCAGCTCAGAACATCCCCAAAATTGATTCTACATCAGTTGGAAGTGACCCTAGTTCAAGCCTAAGACCCTCTTCTATTGATCATGCGAATTTGGAGGAAGAACAAGAGGAAATCAGTAAAAACAGGGCACCTACAGTAGCTACTCCAAAAGAAATCCCTGCTCAAGACTCATTTCCGAAAATTTCAGCTTAAGTGGAGTAATCAAGAGTCCCTTTACCCTTCCCACAATGTAAGACTCAAGCTAAAAAGAATGTGGAGGAGGAGAAGGCAAAGGAGTATCAAGAGCTTGTGAAACTTTTCAGTAAGGTGGAAATAAATGTGCCATTGTTGACTATGATCAAGCAAATACCCAAGTATGCCAAATTTCTCAAGGATTTGTGTGTGCACAAGAAGAAGCTAAAGGAGAATGAATTGGTCAGTTTAGGGAAGAATGTTTCAACTCTTATTCATTCAATTCCTCAGAAATGTGAAGATCCAGGAGTATTTACTGTGTCCTATGAGATTGGGAGGACTCTTTTTCATGATGCTATGTTAGACTTGGGAGCTTCCATTAATGTGATGCCTAGATCAGTTTTTCAGATGCTTGGTATTGGACCTTTGCAGCCTACAGGAGTGGTTATTCAGCTAGCAGATAGGAGTCAGACTCACCCAGCTGGAATCATTGAAGATGCATTAGTGAAGGTGAAAGAGTTAATTTTTCCTGCGGACTTCTATATCTAAGACATGGAGGGGATTATCTAGCACATAGATCTCCACTTATTCTTGGGAGACCATTCTTGAAGACTGCAAGGACGAAGATTGATGTATATGCAGACAGACTTTCTATGGAGGTAGGAGACATAGTGGTGCAGTTCAGTATTTTTGTTGCTATAAAGCACCCCAGAGAGGATCATTCTATCATGAGCATGGATATTTTAGATGAGTTAGTTGATGCAGATTTGTTTCCTGATAGAGTTTCACTGGGTATTCACAGAGGATATTTTATTTCAGATGAGGCTGAGGATGCATTAGCTATAGAAGCAGCTGAGTTGGGGATTGTATCTGATTCACTCGCAGTTGGAGATGATTCTATAGATGTAGGGGATTACACTGAGCCCCAGAGATCACCTATATTGATTGACATATCAGGAGATTCAGAGGATAAGTGTGAGGGTGTAGGGGATTGCATTAAGCCCCAGGGATCACTTATACTTACTGAGCAGTCATAGATAGAGTTAAAATCATTACCAGAACATTTGAAGTATGCTTATTTGGGAGAGGAGCAGTGTTTACCTGTTATTATTGCCCGAAACTTGGATTCAGAGCAAGAGAACAAATTATTGCAAGTTTTGAGGCAGCATAAGAGAGCTATTGGGTGGACATTAGCTGATATACCTGGTATTAGCCCCACCATTTGTATGCACAGGATATTTTTAGAGGAGAATGTGAAGCCAGTCAGACAACCACAGAAAAGGTTAAATCCACTGATTTCAAATTTGTAAAGAAAGAGGTGACTAGACTTTTACAGGCAGACATTATAAACCCTATTTCTGACAGTAAGTGGGTTAGCCCTATTCATGTGGTTCGTAAGAAGTCAGGAGTGACAGTGGTGGCTAATGAGAGCAATGAGTTAGTACCTACCAGAGTGAAGAATTTATAGAGAGTTTGTATTGATTACATAAAGTTGAACCAAGTAACGAGGAAAAATCACTATCCCTTGCCTTTTATTGATCAGATGTTAAAGAGGTTGGCAGGGAAGTCTCATTATTCCTTCCTGGATGGATATTCAGGTTATTTTCAGATTTGTATAGACCCGGAGGATCAGGAGAAGACCATTTTCACTTATCCTTTCGGTACATTTGCTTATAGACGTATGTCATTCGGGCTTTGCAACGCCCCAGGGACTTCCCAGTGGTGTATGGTGAGTATTTTTGGTGAGTTACTAGAACCCTGCATGGAAATTTTCATAGATGGTTTTTCTGTATTTGGCACATCATTTGATACTCGTTTGAATAATTTGTCTAGAGTACTACATAGATGCATTGAAACTAATCTTGTTTTGAATTTTGAAAAATGTCATTTTATGGTAGAGCATGGGATTGTTTTAAGACATATAGTCTCTAGGAAAGGCATTGAAGTAGATCCTGCTAAAGTTAGTGTTATATCTTCTTTATCTTACCTCGTATGGGTACGGAATGTTCGAGCTTTCCTTGGCCATGCAGGATTTTACAGGAGATTTATTAGAGACTTCAGTGAGATTGCTCGCCCGTTGACTAGACTTTTGCAGAAGGATGTAGATTTTTGCTTTGATGAAAAATGCAAGGAAGCTTTTTAGAGATTAAGGGAGGCTCTTATTTCAGCTCCTATTATTAGACCCCCTGATTGGACTTTACCTTTTGAGTTGATGTGTGACGCTTTAAATTTTGTTGTTGGAGCTATACTGGCACAGAGGGTAGATGGAGTGCTATATGTCATTTGCTATGCTTCCAAGACTTTAGATGCTACTCAGGCTAACTATACCACCACAGAAAAAGAGCTCCTTTCTATTATTTTTGCTTTGGATAGATTTAGATCATATTTGCTATGTTCTCATGTTATTGTATTTTCTGATCATGCAACCTTGAAGTATCTTCTGAAGAAGCCAGATCCAAAGCCCAGATTGATTAGATGGATGCTTCTATTTCAAGAGTTTGATTTGGAGATTCGAGATAAGAGTGGTAAGGAGAACCTAGTGGCAGATCATTTGAGCAAGATAGAGGGAGATGGACACCTTACCACCATTGATGATGATTTCAGAGATGAGCACCTTTTAGTGATGCATGGTGAGTCGTCATGATATGCAGATCTAGTTAACTATTTAGTAGCTAATATTTTTCCTGCACAATTCACTAGGGTGCAGAAAGATAAATTTAAGAGTGATGCTAAATTTTATGTGTGGGATGATCCTTATTTGTGAAAATTTTATAGTGATCAAATAATTAGAAGATGCATACCTGATCATGAGTTTCATTCAGTTCTTACACTTTGCCATTCGTCAGCCTGTGGAGGATATTTTGGACCTCAAAGAACTGCTAGGAAGGTTTTAGAGTGTGGATTATATTGGCCTACTTTATTTCATGTTGCTTATCTATTTTATAAAAACTGTGATAGATGTCAGAGAACAGGAAACATAGGAGCTAGAAATGAAATGCCCCAACAAACTATGTTTTTTTGTGAAATATTTGATGTATGGGGATAGACTTTATGGGACCTTTTCCTGCATCTTGTGGATATTTGTATATATTACTTGTTGTTGATTATGTATCTAAATGGGTGGAGGTCATTCTCTCCAGGACTGACGATTCTTGTGTTGTTGTGAGTTTTGTTAGGTCACACATTTTTTGTAGGTTTGGAATACCAAGAGCTATCATAAGTGATCAAGGTTCACATTTTTACAACAAGCACATGAATGCTTTACTTAATAAATATGGGGTTTTACATAAAGTGTCGACTTCCTACCACTCCCAAACTAATGGACAAGCAGAAATATCAAATAGAGAGATTAAGGTAATATTGGAGAAGACCGTGGGGCCTAGTAGAAAAGATTGGAGTAAAAGACTTGATGATGCATTATGGGCTTATCGGACGACATATAAGACATCTATTGGAATGTCTCCCTACTGGCTTGTTTATGGGAAAGCTTGTCACTTACCCGTGGAGATAGAGCATAGAGCTTATTGGGCGGTGAAAGCTTGCAATTTTGATGCCAATAAAGTGGGAGAAGAAAGAAAGCTACAACTTCAAGAACTTGAGGAAATAAGACTAGAAGCATATGAAAACTCAAGAATTTACAAAGAGAAGACTAAGAACTTTCATGATAAACATATAGTGAAGAAGGAGTTCCAAATTGGCGATAAAGTTCTTTTGTATAAATCAAGGCTCAAATTGATTAAAGGTAAGTTGAGGTCTGGATGGGAAGGTCCATTTCTTATTACTAATGTTTTTCCTTTTGGTGTTATTGAGATTAAGGATGAGGATAATTATTTTATTTGGAGAGTTAATGGCCACCGGCTCAAGAAATATTTTGAAGAAGTGAAGGAGCTAGATGTGGATGGCTTGGATATCAAAGATACTATCTACCCAACGTAAAGGGGAGTTTGTTCCTTCTTACACTCTTATTTCATTGTCTATACCATTTTTATGTTTTCTAGCAGTAAATTTTTCTTTTATAGTATGTTCTTGCTAATAAATGCTTAGGTAGTATAGAGTGAATAAAAATTTATTGTAGATACCATTTTATCCTTTTTGGCATCTTGTTTCATGCATGATTTGGAATAAATGTATCTCTCTAGATTTTCTTTATATCATTTTAGAATCCTTTGAAAGTGAATTAAATTTGGTTGTTAAAACTTAGGATTTGGACCAATGGATGAAAATTCTTAGATACTTGAGTACTACTTAGTTATGGACTCTAGATTGATGACTTGAGATGAATTCTTTTTACCTAGTGAGGATTTGGCCTTATTTTTGAGATACACACATGTGATTGTACTCTAGAACTTTCTTAGTTTCTTTCAAAACTATATTTCTATGATTGGACCACGTTTATAGAGGTGAATCACTTTGTTTTCTTTTTCATATCAATTTTTACAATATTGCTTGTTGATCTACTCTATATTCTATTTTCCTTCCCTTATTTTTCTGTTCATAACTATATTTTCCATGGACTTGGGTGCTTTGATTGTTTCTTGATGTTACGTTGCCCGAGACGGTCAAAAAGCTAAGTGTGGGGGAGGTTGCTAGTGTTTTGAAGTGTTTTGGTAAGAAATGATGCATTTTGGAAGCTTATTTTTGTTGAGGAAATCTGTGGTTTAGAGTGACCAAGTGTTTTGATGTTTGGGCAAAGGGTTTAAGTTAGGTTTACCCTTGTGATCTTATATGTGTATGTTGAGTGTGCAGGTTGTACAGGTTACACATATGGAATTGACTGGACGGTCTCGGTACAGTGAAGGGTGGCATGGAGATAAGCTGGAGGCTTGTGTGCACCCGAGGGACCTTGGAGAGCAGGGACGATGAGCTGATGGGTGCGAACTTCGAGACATGCATGAATGATGGCATGGAGGCAAGCTGGAGGCTTGCGTGCATCCGAGGGACGGGAGCCGAAGATGAAGAGGGCGCGAAGGCAAGAGTCGAGGCTGTGGATGAGGAGTCAGTCGAGTCGTGAGGGTACGAATGCAGTGTGATTGTACTCAGGAAATCCTAGGGTTTGAGTGCGGAGTGGAGTGTACTCAGGAAGGGTAACCTTAGGTGGGTGAGTAGACCAGTCGACTGGCCTGGGGGCAGTCGACTGATGAAACTCACAGAAGGGTCTCAGTCTGGGACCAGTCGACTGTCTTGGGGGCAGTCGACTGGTAGGTGACTGGTGAGTTGCCTGAGAATTCGAACGTTGGGGTGCAACGGTCGAATTTCAGTGGCACCAGCCGACTGCCCTGGGGGCAGTCGACTGGTAGCGAGGGTTTCAGCCCGAGTCCTATTTAAAGAGGACTTCGTGGTGGCTGAGCTTCTTGATGAATCTTGTATTAGTTAAAGGCAAGATAGTAGTCTTTGTGCTCAGTGCTTCGTTTGAGTTTGTGGTGAGGTTTCTCCACCCACAAGGATCGACGAGGGCAAGCCGGAGGTTATCCGAGGATTGATCCACCGACGGATTCTTGGATTAGTCACCCGTCCGGGGTGGATACCAAGTAAATTAGGTTGTTAGCGTTTGTTCTTCATTGTTAGCATTGTTTATTTTACTTTGTATATTATTGTTTCCGCTGCGCTAACGATCTTATAGAGAAACGAACGAAAAAGTGCTATTCACCCCCCTCTAGCACACCGAAAATGATCCATCAGTTTGTATCAGAGCATAGGACCGCTTTTGATCGGACTAACCGCCGAAGGAGCACACGCTAGAGGAAGAAGAAATGATTGAAGACAAATTTGGTGAAGATATCTACATTCCACCGCCCTATGACCATGAGCACTTCGGCTATTGGAAAGCAAGGATGGAGACTTGGCTTAGCATGGATTGGGCGTGTAGGATAGCCATAGAAGAGCCGTTCAAAGTTCCAAAGGACAAGTACGGGAAGAGGCTTCGTCCTAGATATTGGGATAAGGAACAACACGAGCAATCTATGACAAACGAAAAGGTAATTGGTATATTGATAAATCTTTTGCCTAACAATGTTTTGAGTGTTGTAGGTAAATATGAAAATGCATGTGAATTATGGGATAAATTGAAAAGATATCATGAGACTCCTACACAAACTCAAGAGCCTAAGGAGAAAAGCCTCATGATTCAAGAAAAGGAGAGAATTGAGTTATCTACATCCCCAAGTGAAGTGGAAGAAGAGAGTGAGAGATCTTCAACCTCCTCAAGAGAAGAAGAGGAAGAGGTCTCCACCTCAAGGATTGAGGGGGAGGAGAGACCTTCTTCTATACCGGAACAAGAGGAAGCATCCACATCATCCGAGGTTGAAGAAGAAGTCAACCTAGCCTCCACCTCCACCAAAGCTAAGAGAAAGGAACACATCACATGCTTTGGTTGCAACGAAAAGGGGCATTATAAGGACAAGTGCCCGAAAGATAAAAAGGAGGTAAGATCTAAATCTATTTCAAATTCTTTTAAATCTAATGTGGGTTGTAGAATTGGAGAAGCCCAAGAGAAGAGGAAGAAAATCCATTGCTTCACATGTGGAGAGTTAGGGCACTACCACACCAAGTGTCCAAGGAAGAAAGAGCTCAAGAAAATGGGACACTTGAGGAGTTAGGAGAAAGAAGAAAGGAGGAAGCGAAGCTCACAACAAGGAGGGACTACAAAGGTAAGGGAGGTAATCCCTAATCTTAAATTTAAATGTAATTCAAATTTGAATTCCTCCTTGCATGATAAAAATAGAATTAATCATTCATCCATGCATGCTAAAATTAATGAAAAATATTTGATGGTACACAATTTTGGATTTAGATACAATGATAGGACTAGGGTTAACAAGGTATCAAAATCCTAGGAAAAACATTCATCATGAAAAATTCAAGACCTCTAGACCTAATGATAAAGGCAAAAATCCCAAGAAGGGGAGGGATGTGCCTAGAAAGGATGGTAGGTCTAGGAATGTCCAAAGTGGACATATGGATTCTAGGTTCAGGAACCTAGAAAGGGAAAATCAAGCTTTAAGGGAAAAACTTGATAGGTTAGAGAAAACCCTAGAGAGATTCACTATTGGATCTAAGGGTTTAGATATGATGTTGGGTGGTTTAAACCGCACCAATGATATATCTGGGTTGGGATACCGGTCTAAGAACTCCCATGTCAAGGGAAAGAAATATGCTATGGTAGCATATGATTATGGCAAGAAGGGGGAATCCAAAAATGGCAAAAGGGTGTCATTTAAAGGAAAAACGAAATGATTTAACCAAGGACAAGGTGTCTAAGGTTAAGAGGGTTGAGTTTGTAGGCCAAGAGTCACCGGAGGTACACCGGTGTGGTCTAGTGTTTGTTGAGTCACCTAGGGAGGTGGCTAGGGCTAAGAGCTCAAGGGGGAGCTCTAGAAGCCTTTGGGATATATGGTGAATGGACCTTGGGAGGGTTGCTCCTAGAGGTCTAGATGGACCATGGAGTGTGCCAAAAGAATTGGAGACGGACTTGAGTCTCAATTCTTGGGGTTTGGCACGGTATTTTTGAGTTTCATGCATGGAAATATGATATTGGGGTCATATAGCATGAAGGTTGGTTTTTGATGTGCAAATACCATATAAATCAATGCTAGGGATGCATTGTGGATTGGTATGAACAGGGACATTAAGGGGAAACCAAAACTAGGACTTTTGGTTAAGGTTTGAGTGAATCTTTTTGCTAGTTTTGGATTTTGTGTCAAACTTGGGAATGATGATAGATACATTTTGGAAAGTATTTTTCCCAAGTAGGTATGGGTACCATAAATGTCTCCACAAAATTTGGGAATTTTTGAAGATCTGTGAAAATTCTGGTGCATTTTTGAAACTCGTCAGAAAAGGCTGAAATTCTGGATTTCAGAGTATCAGTCAACTGCCCATTTGGTCAGTCGACTGGTAAAGGCTGAATTTTGTATCAGCAGTTGGGTTTGCATCCAAATGATGCAAAACAAGTGTATGGGGGGCAAGTACATATTGTTTATGGTCATTGGGGTTTAAAAGATTCAATAATTGGGATATTGTTGGAGTCTTTTTGATGTTAGGCAAAGGGGGAGAAGTGTTGGGTTTAAGTTGGGAAACCAAACACACCTTTGCTAGATACCCTAGGTTTAGGGGGAGTTGAGATTAAGAGGGAGCATGATTGCTCCATTCTTGACATAAGGGGAACCTTGGAAAGGTTCTTAAAAAGCCTTTGTAAGTCCAATGAAGGGGGAGCTTTGGAGAAGCTTTAAAAAGCCTAATTTTGGTGAAAAATCCTAACTTGGAGGGTTAGGTATATGAAAAGTCCTAACTTGGAAGGTTAGGTGTTGAAAAGTTCTAACTTAGAGAGTCAGGTGTGGGGAGCCTTGGGATAGGTTTTAAAAAGTCCGTTTCGAAAAAGTCCTAACTTGGAGAGTTAGGTGTGGAATGCCTTGGGATAGGATCCATTTTTGCATTGCATATGCATTATTTTGCTATTTGACTACTATCTTGTTTCCCTAACTTCAACGTATTGCCAAACATCAAAAAGGGGGAGATTATTGAGGCAATCTGTGATCCAGAGGGACCAAGTGTTTTGATGTTTGGGAAAAAGATTTTAAGTTAGGTTTACCCTTGTTATCTTATATGTGTATGTTGAGTGTGCAGGTTGTACATGTTACACATATGGACTTGACTGGACGGTCTTGGTACGGTGAGGGGTGGCATGGAGACAAGCTGGAGGCTTGTGTGCACCTGAGGGACCTTGGAGAGTAGGTACGATGAGCTGATGGGCGCAGACTTTGAGGCATGCGTGAAGGATGACATGGAGGCAAGCTGGAGGCTTGCGTGCATCCGAGGGACGAGAGCCGAAGATGAAGAGGGCACGAAGGCAAGAGTCGAGGCTGCCGATGAGGAGTCAGTCGAGTCGTGAGGGTACTAGTGCAGTGTGATTGTACTCGGGAAATCCTAGGGTTTGAGTGCGGAGTGGAGTGTACTCAGAAAGGGTAACCTTAGGTGGGTGAGTAGACCAGTCGGCTGGCCTGGGGGCAGTCGACTGATGAAACTCACAGAAGGGTCTCAGTCTGGGACCAGTCGACTGTCCTGGGGGCAGTCGACTGGTAGATGACTGGTGAGTTGCCTGAGAATTCGAACGTTGGGGTGCAACGATCGAATTTCAGTGGCACTAGTCGACTGCCTTGGGGGCAGTCGACTGGTAGCGAGGGTTTCAGCCCGAGTCCTATTTAAAGAGGACTTCGTAGTGGCTGAGCTTCTTGATGAATCTTGTCTTGGTTAAAGGCAAGATAGTAGTCTTTGTGCTCAGTGCTTCGTTTGAGTTTGTGGCGAGGTTTCTCCACCTATAAGGAGCGACGAGGGCTAGCCGGAGGTTATCTGGGGATTGATCCACCGACGGATTCTTGGATTAGTCACCCGTCCAGGGTGGATACCAAGTAAATCAGGTTGTTAGCGTTTGTTCTTCATTGTTAGCATTGTTTATTTTACTTTGCATATTATTGTTTCCACTGCGCTAACGATCTTGTAGAGAAACGAACGAAAAAGTGCTATTCACCCCCTCTAGCACACCGAAAACGATCCATCAATTTTTAGTTGAATGATAGTTGGCAATCGTTTTTGATGGATCTTAAGGAATGAAGAAAGTATCAAGGATGTAACCCAAAAAGGGAAAAAAAAGAGAAGAAAAGAAAATAGAAAAAAATGCAGTGGATGAAAAGTGTGCCAACTTGAAGGAGTTGTGTATCAAGAGTGAGTTGCAAGAATTGGGTAGTGAAGGTTACATTTGGAGCATCTAAGTTCCTAACTGTTATTGATGTTTCAAGTTTTATGAGACAAATTCCGAAAGGAAATAAGAGACTTCACAAGAGAGTTGCAATTGATGTATCAATTAGTGGTAGTTGAGTACCAAGTTTTTGTGATCAATGTTGAAAATTCTGATCAGTAATCCAAGTGGAGTACATAAGGTGCAGGTTTTCACAGCTTTACATGTGTAAAATCAGTAATGAAATAGAGCAGGATTTATTGGACACTGAAACAAGTTGCTGAACTGAGAACAAAGAAGCTGATTCTATCCAGAGACAAGCTAAAAAACTGAGAACAATGAATCGGTTTGAGAGAGGAATAAGAACAAAGATTATGAAGAAGAAGATGCTGATTTCTGAGAAGCTGAAACAGCAGCTGAAAAAAAAGAAGAGGAACTAGGCTATAGAAAAATAGAACAGCAAAAAAAAAAAGAGAAAAGAAAAGAAAAAAAAGAAAAAGAAGCATGAAGTGTCAGGAGATGGGTTAGATTTCTGAATTAGAAGATGTGAACAAGGAGCTAATTGGATTTAAGATGTAGTTATTGATTGAAAAGAAGTGAACTTCGGCAGAAACAGTTTCAGATTTTGATCAGTTCAGATTCTGATCATGCTCTGATCGGTCCCCAAACCGATTAGGGAAGTGTCTGATCGGTCACCAGACCGATCAGAAGAAGACCAGTCCGATCAGAAGAAGGCCAGTCCGATCAGAAGAAGTCCAGAAGTCCAGATCGATGTCCTGATCGGTCAGCTTGACCGATAAAAAAGAGCCTGATCGGTCTCTTGACCGATCAGAAGGAATTGGCATAGAACAGAACCTTGGCACACTGAATTCAGTAATGTTTCTCATCCAAATTAGCTGATCCTTGCTTACCTTGGCTCTGATCTATGCAGAATAATACAAAAAGGGAGGGGCAAAGTTGATCTAGTGACATTCTTTAGTATCCAAGTCTTCCACTTTCTTAATTTTTCATCTACTATATTTCTATTTCATTTTATCATTCAATATTTCCTAACTTGTTCAAATAAGCCCTTGTAGGTGTGGTTTCTGTAACGCCCGTCTTTTTCCCAGACCTTACGGTGTGGTGAGAGACGGCGTTACGCTAACATACATATAGGCATATGAACATCGTAATGCAGCGGAATAATTTAAAACTTTATACCTACATGCAACTAACACTTGAATCATGTATACATGTCTTAACTATCATTCCTAAACATGGTGACATGGTGACGTAGCATATTAACATCATGCGTAGTATCATGATATAAAAATCACATAAGTCATCCATAAGCATCATAAGTAGCAAGTGTATCAAACCATCATAAGTATAGCATGAGACTTAAGAAGACAAAGCAAAATATAGAACATGTGACAAAGTATAAATATTAAAAGCTTTTCTTTTTCTTCTGTCATGTCACTGCCACACACACACTCTTGCCCCTCCTGCTGCTTCCCTTAATATCCTCTTGCTTGATCTGCGGTATAAGGAAGTAAAACTATAAGCACATAGGCTTAGTAAGACTCTTTCCTACTCACTAAAACTATACATCGCATGCATTAAACATATAACATGCTTAACATATAGAAGTTCTTAATACAAAACATAGGTATATAAAATACTTAACATAGCATGGTTTTTGACATAAACATAAACATAAACATAAACATAACATGACATGGTTCTTGACATAAACATAAACATACCATGGCATGGATCTTGGAATAAACATAAACATAACATGGCATGGATCTTGGCATAAGCATAAACATAACATGGCATGGATCTTGGCATAAACATAAACATAACATGGCATGGATCTTAGCATAAACATAAACATAGCATGGCATGGATCTTGGCATAAACATAATCATACCATGGCATGGATCTTGGCATAAACATAAACATAACATGGCATGGATCTTGGCATAAACATAATCATAACATGACATGGTTCTTGACATAAACATAAACATAGCACGGCATATAAACATATGAAATACTTAACATGGAGTAGATGCATAACATGAATGGATGCATGAGTCAAATGCATTTGACATAAGGATGCTTATTTGAAAATCATACTTATAAATACTTAAACATAATCATAACATCATTGGGGGTCCCCGGCTTGTACCACATACATACATCATATGCGTGCATCCCTAAGTAAATACAAGGTAGCTAGTCTCGACCTACTAGGGTAGGAACAGCTACGGTAGTTCCAAAAACCGAGGTGTTCTTAAGGTGCCCATCCCTGTTGGACAGCTACGGTAATCCCAGAACCGTGGACAGCTACGGTAGTCCAGAACCGAGGCGTTCTTAAGGTGCCCATCCCTTGGACCCTTACTTCGGTCCGGTACAAGCCCATTCGTAAAGTAAAATACTTCATATGCTTCATCATTCATATAACATACATAGCATACTTAAAGACATGAATATAATCTTGTTACATGAAGCATGACATAAAGCATACTTGGCATTTCATCATTCATACTTAATTCATAACATTATTATGCCCTAAAGGCATAAACATTATCTTCATTCTTCATCTTCATTCATAAGACATGACATACATACATAATTATGCCTTAAGGCATAAACCTCATCTTAGTTCATAAAGCTTGCATGATCATGGTACATAAGATAAGCATGCATTTCATACATAGTACATGTCACTTAGCATACATAATCATAGTATCTATCATAAGCATGCATGGGTAGGATTCATATGAACATGATACATACAACCTAGGTTCATGGCATTCAACATAGAACATGCATAAGTCTACTTAACTATATATCTATCATATGCGTTTAACATAAAATATGCATCATTTTACACAAACATGAGACCTTCTTCATAACACATGTGTTCATGGCTTAGAACTTAAAACATTCATGAATGAAACCTACTAAACATGGTATCTAACATAAACATACAAAATCATGAAGCATACCACTTAAGGTTAGGGTTTTAGGTAACATAAAATTCATACCACATGCTTGAACCTGTATATACACATTATAATAAGCCATAAACAAGTATTCCTGAAACCCTAACTCAACCTAAACCCTAATTGGGGTGCTTGGCCGAAAGTTGGAAGAAGAGGAATCCTGACACATGAGCTACCATAAGTGAAGAAAAACTCATACATTACATACTATGCCATAGGAACCATTAGAACCCATGATTAGGGATAACCCTAAGTTTTAGCCCTACCCATTGACCTTGGCCAAAACCCTATAGGGTCCTAAGTACATGGGAAAAATTCATACAATTCCCAATTTACATTTAATACGTTACATACAACACCATAGGAAACCATTAGAACCTTTGCTTGGAGTTAGCCCTAACTCCTTGCACTATAACCTAACTTGGCCGAAACTTACAAAGGACTTAGGCATGTAAAAATTCACATAAATTACCATTAACACCCCTCTCATTATGAGAAAACATAAGAAATATTATTAGAGAGTTAGATCCAATCCTAACCATGAAACCATGTTGGTGGCCGAAATTTGCATAGGGCTTTAGGGTGCTACAAAATTTCTCCAAGTCATAATTTATCCTTTATTTATCATAAGAAAACATTAGGGAGCATGAGTGAGGGTTTACATCATCCCCAACCCTAAATACAAGGCTTGGCCGAAATCCTAGAACCCAAATCTCATGATTTTCTCAACTTAAATCCTAAACACAAACGTAAATCATGATAGACATCAAGGAAAATAATTATATCACAGGTGAGGGAGTCTTACCCTTGTTATCTTGGTTTTAGACCTTAAATGGGGAAGAGGATGAAGACTTTCTTGACCTTAGATCACCCCTAGTCCTTGTAGTCTTGTAGGAAGCCCTTGGATCTTGAAGAAGAAGTATTCTTGTGAAGCTTCTCCAAGGAGAAAACCCCTTGTGGGTTTCAGCTAGAAGGAGGAAGGAGAGGGAGAGAAAGAGCTTTGGTGGATGATGAAAACAAGTAACTTAAGTGCTAAGTTGCCTCTTCCCTTCCCCTCTCTTTTAGACTAAATGAAGGGGGCAAGTGAAGGGACATGATGCCTCTTCTCATGGTGACCCTTCACTTCCTTAAGTTTTAACCAAAATCCTCTTCATTCTCTAATAGCACTCCCTTGTTAGGTGAATTGGTTAGTACATGCATGGTGATACACTAGGTCCAAGATTCAATCCTTGGTGCATGCATTTCTTTTTATTACTTTTATAATTATTTTTGCCAAGGCCCATATAAGAACCCACTAAGGTTTATGTTAATATTTCTAATTGAAATTCATTTCCATTCATGATAAAATTTTTACCTAAGGTCCTCTAATAGCCATGGTATTAGAAGGGCCCATGTAAGGCTCATACTACTTCCTAATCTATATCGAAAATCATGGATAATCATGCTAAGGTTCATACTAGTGTCCCCATGTTCCTCGAGAATTTATCTAGGCATGCTCAATATTTTAAAGAAAATATTGAGTAAATTTTATGAGTCGTTACAATCCCCCATACCTCGTGAAAGTTCGCCCTCGAACTTAGAATAGCTCCGGGTACTTGCGGCTCATCTCGTCCTCGCGTTCCCAGGTAGCTTCCTCGAACCTTTGATTTTGCCATAGGACCTTGACTAAGGGTACCTCCTTGTTCCTTAGCTTTTTGATTTCCCGATCCAAGATTTGGATGGGTCGGCTTTCAAAACTTAGGTCCTCCTGAACTTGTCCTGTCTATGGCTCGATCTCTTGATCTGTGTTTGGAATATAATTCTTGAGCATCGACACATGGAACACGTTATGGATAGCCGACATCTCTTAAGGCAGCTCTAGCTCATATGCCACCTTGCCGACTCTTCTCAGGATCGGGTACGGTCCCACATAACGCGGACTTAGTTTTCCTTTCTTCCCGAACCTGGTTACCCCTTTTATAGGAGCCACTTTGAGGAATACCAAACCTCCAACATCGAATTCTAGGGGTCTACGTCGGATATCCGCATAACTCTTCTGCCGGCTCTGAGCAGCTTCTATCTGTTGCTGAATATTCTGTATCGCTCGGGTGGTGTCGTCGATGAGATCCGTCTTGAGCCCCATTTCCTTCTTTTCACCACCTTCGTACCAACAGATTGGAGACCTACATCTCCTCCCGTACAAGGCTTCATAAGGTGCCATTCCGATAGTAGCTTGGTAGCTATTATTGTAAGCGAATTCCGCTAAACATAGATATCGGCACCAACTCCCCTTGAAATCTAGGGCACAAGCCCACAGCATGTCCTCTAGTACTTGATTCACTCGTTCAGTTTGCCCGTCAGTCTGAGAGTGAAAAGCGGTACTGAATCGTAGTTTAGTGCCGAGAGACTTCTGGACGCACTCCCAAAAATGTGAGGTAAAGCGACCATCCCTATCTGAGATGATAGTCTTGGGAACTCCATGAAGTCTGATTATATCCTTGGCATATAATTGAGCTAATTGTTCAATCGAATAAGTCATCTTGATTGCTAGAAAATGAGCAGACTTCGTCAACCGGTCCACGATTACCCATATCGCATCATATCCGTTTGTAGTCCTGGGAAGTCCTGAAATGAAATCCATAGAGATATCTTCTCATTTCCATTTCAGAATTGGAAGTGGCTGCAGAACTCCTCCGGATCGCTGGTATTCTGCTTTCACTCATTGGCAGGTTAGGCAAGTGCTGACATGCTGAGCCACATCTCTCTTCATACCGGACTACCAGAATTTCTCCTTCAGATCTTGATACATTTTGGTGGATCCCGGATGCATCGAATAAGGGGTTCCTTGAGCTTCTGCTAAAATTTCTCTCCGCAGCTCCGGATCATTAGGGATACATAGACGATCTCTAAGGGATAATACCCTCCCCCATCTGCGATACGAAAATCATCGCCCTTTCCTTCTAGGATCTCCTGTTTGATTCTCTGAGCTTCGGATCACCACATATTTTTTTAACACAACTTTATTTATTAGATTTTATAAGTTCATATACAACAACTAACCAAACTTAATGAACTAGATAGGTTGACATCATGCCCATAATAAAAAATATTATGGCAGTGGCTATCACTCTCTCGTTCGTCTCTACTCGGCTAGTCTCGGGATCCTCTACAGATTCTATCGGATCTTCCCCATCTATCGCGAGATCTTCCTCAATCATCTCGGGAACTTCCTTGAGCATCTCGGGGTCTTCCTCGAGCATCTCAGGGTCTTCCTCGAACATCTCGGGATTTTCCTCGAGCATCTCGGGATCTTCCTCGAGCATCTCGGGGTCTTCCTCGAACATCTCGGGAACTTCCTTGAGCATCTCGGGGTCTTCCTTGAGCATCTCGGGGTCTTCCTCGAACATCTCGGGATCTTCCTCGAGCATCTCGGCATCTCCCTCGAGCATCTCGGGATCTTCCTCGAACATCTCGGGATCCTCCTCGAACATCTCGGGATCCTCCTCGAGCATCTCGGGATCCTCCTCGAACATCCCAGATCCTCCGGGAACTCATGGCGAAGAAGCTGCTTACATAATTCCGTATATGAGATCCGACATTCATGCTGCCCCCATATCTGATAAGCAACTTCTCTTGCACGCTTGGGCAATGAAAGAAGCAGTGCTCCAATTCTACAGTCATCCATGATTGGAAACTCTTCCTGCTCGAGTTTCCAAAATAGTCGGTCCAATTTTCCCATATTGCCTTGGATTCCAAGGACCGGACTATATTCAACTTCTTCTATTTTCTCCATTAGCTCACGACACCGCTCATAGCAACGACTCATGGTGCAGATCTCATGCAACATCTGGAATTGAAAAAAAAATGACATAGTCAGTACAAAACTGACAAAAACCAGTACAGAACTAGTTTTTTTTTTCAATTCACAAATATATACAGAGAGAAGCACCCAAAAAAAATCGGTTTCCTTTACTTTGGTAGTTACAATAAATAAATAAATAAATATATATATATATTTATTTATTCCTACCCGCATATCCAAATTCTACAGTATTTGGTTTCATAATAATAAGGTAAAGTATCGTTCATAGTTACATATCCTAAAAGTACCTGCTATCATAAGGTATCATTCATACTTGCATATTCTAGAATCATAAACGAAAATAAGATATGCATAGAGGTACTTACTTGGAAGCTGCAGGAAGGAGGCTTGATGTGTGTGTAGTGAGATGACAAACTACTCTGATACCAACCTGTAATGCCCGTCTTTTTCCCAGACCTTACGGTGTGGTGAGAGACGGCGTTACGCTAACATACATATAGACATATGAACATCGTAATGCAGCGGAATAATTTAAAACTTTATACCTACATGTAACTAACACTCGAATCATGTATACATGTCTTAACTATCATTCCTAAACATGGTGACATGGTGACATAGCATATTAACATCATACGTAGCATCATGATATAAAAAATCACATAAGTCATCCATAAGCATCATAAGTAGCAAGTGTATCAAACCATCATAAGTATAGCATGAGACTTAAGAGGACATTGCAAAATATAGAACATGTGACAAAATATAAATATTAAAAGCTTTTCTTTTTCTTCTGCCATGTCACTGCCACACACACACTCTTGCCCCTCCTGCTGCTTCCCTTAATATCCTCTTGCTTGATCTGCGGTATAAGGAAGTAAAACTATAAGCACATAGGCTTAGTAAGACTCTTTCCTACTCACTAAAACCATACATCGCATACATAAAACATATAACATGCTTAACATATAGAAGTTCTTGATACAAAACATAGGTATATAAAATACTTAACATAGCATGATTTTTGACATAAACATAAACATAAACATAACATGGCATGGTTCTTAACATAAACATAAACATACCATGGCATGGATCTTGGCATAAACATAAACATAACATGGCATGGATCTTGGCATAAACATAAAAATAACATGGCATGGATCTTGGCATAAACATAATCATAGCATGGCATGGATCTTGGCATAAACATAAACATAGCATGACATGGATCTTGGCATAAACATAATCATAACATGGCATGGTTCTTGACATAAACATAATCATAGCATGACATATAAACATATGAAATACTTAACATGGAGTAGATGCATAACATGAATGGATGCATGAGTCAAATGCATATAACATAAGGATACTTATTTGAAAATCATACTTATAAATACTTAAACATAATCATAACATCATTGGGGGTCCCCGGCTTGTACCACATACATACATCATATGCGCGCATCTCTAAGTAAATATGAGGTAGCTAGTCTCGACCTACTAGGGTAGGAACTGCTACGGTAGTTCGAAAAACCGAGGCGTTCTTAAGGTGCCCATCCCTGTTCGACAGCTACGGTAGTCCCAGAACCGTGGACAGCTACGGTAGTCCAGAACCAAGGCGTTCTTAAGGTGCCCATCCCTTGGACCCTTACTTCAGTCCGGTACAAGCCCATTCGTAAAGTAAAATACTTCACATGCTTCATCATTTATAGAACATACATAGCATACTTAAAGACATGAACATAATCTTGTTACATGAAGCATGACATAAAGCATACTTGACATTTCATCATTCATACTTAATTCATAACATTATTATGCCCTAAAGGCATAAACATTATCTTCATTCTTCATCTTCATTCATAAGACATGACATACATACATAATTAAGCCTTAAGGCATAAACCTCATCTTAGTTCATAAAGCTTGCATGATCATGGTACATAAGGTAAGCATGCATTTCATACATAGTACATGTCACTTAGCATACATAATCATAGTATCTATCATAAGCGTGCATGGGTAGGATTCATATGAACATGATACATACTACCTAGGTTCATGGCATTCAACATAGAACATGCATAACTCTACTTAACCATATATCTATCATAGGCATTTAACTTAAAATATGCATCATTTAACACAAACATGAGACCTTCTTCATAACACATGTGTTCATGGCTTAGAACTTAAAACATTCATAAATGAAACCTACTAAACATGGTATCTAACATAAACATACAAAATCATGAAGCATAGCATTTAAGGTTAGGGTTTTAGGTAACATAAAATTCATACCACATGCTTGAACCTGTATATACACATCATAATAAGCCATAAACAAGTATTCCTGAATCCCTAACTCAACCTAAACCCTAATTGGGGTGCTTGGCCGAAAGTTGGAAGAAGAGGAATCCTGACACATGAGCTACCATAAGTGAAGAAAAACTCATACATTACATACTATGTCATACGAACCATTAGAACCCATGATTAGGGATAACCCTAAGTTTTAGCCCTACCCATTGACCTTGGCCGAAACCCTATAGGGTCCCAAGTACATGGGAAAAATTCATACAATTCCCAATTTACATCTAATACTTTACATACAACACCATAGGAAACCATTAGAACCTTTGCTTAGAGTTAGCCCTAACTCCTTGCCCTATAACCTAACTTTGCCGAAACTTACAAAGGTCTTAAGGCATGTAAAAATTCACATAAATTACCATTAACATCCCTCGCATCATGAGAAAACATAAGAAATATTATTAGAGAGTTAGATCCAATCCTAACCATGAAACCATGTTGGTGGCCGAAACTTGCATAGGGCTTTAGAGTGCTACAAAATTTCTCCAAGTCATAATTTATCCTTTATTTATCATAAGAAAATATTAGGGAGCATGAGTGAGGGTTTACATCATCCCCAACCCTAAATACAAGGCTTGGCCTAAACCCTAGAACCCAAATCTCATGATTTTCTCAACTTAAATCCTAAACACAAACTTAAATCATGATAGACATCAAGGAAAACAATTATACCATAGGTGAGGGAGTCTTACCCTTGTTATCTTGGTTTTAGACCTTAAATGGGGAAGAGGATGAAGACTTTCTTGACCTTAGATCACCCCTAGTCCTTGTAGTCTTGTAGGAAGCCCTTGGATCTTGAAGAGGAAGTATTCTTGTGAAGCTTCTCCAAGGAGAAAACCCCTTGTGGGTTTTGGCTAGAAGGAGGAAGGAGAGGGAGAGAATGAGCTTTGGTGGAAGAAGAAAATAAGTAACTTAAGTGCTAAGTTGTCTCTTCCCTTCCCCTCTCTTTTATACTAAATGAAGGGGGCAAGTGAAGGGACATGGTGCCTCTTCTCATGGTGACCCTTCACTTCCTTAATCCTTAACCAAAAATCCTCTTCATTATCTAATTGCACTCCCTTGTTAGGTGAATTGGTTAGTATATGCATTGTGATTCACTAGCTCCAAGGTTCAATCCTTGGTGCATGTATTTCTTTTTATTACTTTTATAATTATTTTTGCCAAGGCCCATATAAGAGCCCACTAAGGTTTATGTTAATATTTCTAATTGAAATCCATTTCCATTCATGATAAAATTTTTACCTAAGGTCCTCTAATAGCCATGGTATTAGAAGGGCCCATGTAAGGCTCATACTACTTCCTAATCTATATTGAAAATCATGGATAATCATGCTAAGGTTCATACTAGTGTCCCCATGTTCCTTGAAAATTTATCTAGGCATGATCAATATTTTAAAGAAAATATTGAGTAAATTTTACAGGTCATTACAGTTTCAACTCAAGAATGATGGTGGAGAGTAGAGCATAAGCAAGTTTATGGTAGTGCAAGAAACATGATGTGTTTGAGTGAGCTCCACTTTCATCAAAAATGTAGAACTTAGGAAGAGAGCCACTAAAAATTTCCTTGAGAGTCAATTAGTCATGAAGGATGAAGTACACTTTGTTGTTGACTAAGGACAAGACTCTAATCCATTGAGTTTATATTTTTGAGAATTGACAACCTTAGGTAATTTCCTTTCAATTGCTTCTAACTATGATTGAGAATAATCTAGGGGGGGCATCATTAGTTCAATAGTTAGTTTATGTGAGACGCCCAAGAGCAAGTGTGGGGGAGTTGATAATTACCATTTTGTTAATCAATTTACGCTATCAAGTCCATGTTTTGATCCCTTTTTACATGCTTAATCTTGCATTTACACTAGGTTCCATGAGTTTTTACTATTTTAATTTTGGATGTAAATCTTTTTATATTTGAAATGTTTTGGCATTAAAATTTGAATATAATTTTGTAGGCTTTGAATGATCATGGACCTAGATCAGATTGGATCGAATTCGAGTTCAGACTTGGATTCGGATCAAGGATGGAGAAATTTGGGTCGCCCGATCAAATCATGGGGAGATCTGAGCCATCTATCATCTTCTGACCAATCCGAGTTCAAGGTAGGGTTAATCAAGACCATAGATCAAGATCTGAAGTTTTGGTCCAAATCAGAAGTCATCTAGCCGTTGGATATAGCTCAAGAGGAGTCTAAGTCGTCCATTCAAAAGGAAGGGCAATCTGAGCCATCCGTTGTAGATCTGATCGATCCAAGCTAAGAGAAGAAGATCCTGACCATTGATGTAGATCTGGAAAGTTTGATTCTAGTCCGAGATTATCTGACCGTTGGATGAAGCGAAGATGATCACAGTCGTTCAATTTTAAATGGGATGAATTAAATCAGGAATTTCCTCTTCCGAGCTCGTCGTCGCGTAGTTTCTTACTGTTCTTCATTTTCTTCTCTGTTTTCTTCTCCGATCGTGTGCGGCCACATCCGATCCAAACTTGTTTCAAGGTTTCGAATCATCAAGATCAATTTCCCGAGAAGTTTGCAATTCAATCTCATCTCTGGAAGCTCAGGTGAGGTGAGGGTTTCGCCGAGAGCTTGCTTCATCCGATCGATCCATGTTTGATCGTCTTCATCAATCGGAGCTATTAGAGCATTTGGAGGGGTTCTCTAAAGTGTTCTGAGGGTTCCTGAGCCACAATCGCTATCCAAATCATCAAGGAGGAAGTGATCGGAGGAGGTTTTCAGATCGCGCAACCGAGCTGCAGAGAAACTACTCACAGAAGTTAATTCTCTGCTGATTTGTTGAGCTAGAGGGTTTCTAGCTGGTTCTTGTGTGACGGCAAGAAGGATCTTGTATTAAGGGAAGGATCTAATGTCAATTTTCTGTAACTTCCATTTCTGAATTCTCATTTCCTTATTTCTGTTTCAGTTTGTATCAGCTCGCTTTCAGTATATGATCGGTCTGTTTGATCGATCAGGTAAGCATCTGATCGGTCTGTTGACCGATTAGGCAAGCATCTGATCGGTCTGTTGACCGATCAGGAAGTGTTTCAGCTACATTTCAATCTTTTTTCCTACATTCAATTTTTTGTACATGAATTCAATTTCATTTCTACAACTTAGCTACAGATTTTATGTTTTCCTACCTTGATATTAGTTCTTGAACTTCAATTCCATAGTTTTGAATTTAATTGCTCAGTTGTCAAATAGGTTATGTGTAGTTTCCTCAATTTCGAATTAAATTCTACATTAGCTGAGTTTATTCTATTTCAAATTGTTATTTCATTCATATTCGCAAAATCCCCATCTTACTTGAAAACCCAAAACATAAAACGACGAGTTAAAGCTTGAACGAAGCATTCTTAACTAGTCCTTGGAAAAATATGACTTGAGGCCCCTACTACACTTGGTTTCGTGAGCTAAGGGTTTTCAATTTATAAATTCAAATTTGAGACTCATCATGACACTTGATTGTGGGCCCATCAACCTACAATATCCATTCCCCACTGGTCGAAGGGGAATGAGATAGTGTAGGCTCTGAGTAGTTCGGTTGGGCGATTAGTGATATGATGATGCTTTTGACAGCCTTCATATACGGCAATAAATTTGACCGTATCTGCTTGCAGTGTGGGCCAAAAATAGCTAGTCAGAATAATCTTTCTAGCCATGGACCTTCCCCTAATATGGCTTCCACATATGCCTTCGTGAACCTCTCGCATGATGTAGTTGACCTCTCCTGGACCAATACACTTGAGTAAAGGTCGGGCAAAGGCACTTTTATATAACTGCTCCCCAATCAGTGTAAACATGGCAACCCTATGACAGAAAAGCCGAGCTTCCTTATCCCCTGCTGACATGGCTCCTCTACGTAAGAACTCTAAGTAGGGTTCTCTCCAGTCGGATAACACAGTGTCAGCAGCTTCCTCCTCGATCTGGGCCACGGTTCCTTCCGGAGCGCTGGGCTCTTCCAGCGTCCATAACGTAATGGAGTTGGCCAATTTGGCTAGCTCATCTGCCTTGACATTATCAGCCCAGGCTATTTTCTGCAGAATGACTTCAGTGAAAGAAGACTTTAGTTGCTCATATATGGCCACATACCTCGGCAGGTGCTCATTCTTAACTTCGAACTCTCCTTTTAGATGTTGAGCTACGAGCTGAGAATCTGAGTGTAAGATAACCCGAGCAGCTCTCACTTTCTTGGCAGCTTAGAGCCCTGCTAGGATCGCCTCGTATTCAGCTTCATTATTGGTGGCTCGGAAGTTGAGTCAGATAGATAGTTGTAGCACATCTCCTCTAGGAGAAGGCATCAGAACCCCTACCCGACTATGCTTGTTATTGGAGGAGCCATCAATATAAATTTTTTACACTTCATCAGCTCAGGTCCTGGGATAGACTCAAGCATAAAATCAGCGAGAGCTTGAGTCTTGATAGCAGTGCGGGGGTGGTACTCAATCTCATACCCACTCAACTCTGCTGTCCACTTCATCAGTCATCCCGAGGCCTCTGGATTTATGAGGATGCACCCGATTGGACTATTAGTGAGCACTACAATAGGGTGCACCAAAAAAAATAGTCTTAGTCTTCGGACCATCAATACTAAGGCATAGGTCAGCTTCTCTAGGGTAGTATACTGAGTTTTTGCATCTTTCAGGAGGTGCCTGAAGAAGTAGATGGGATACTATGTAGCACCTTCTTCCCGAATAAACGCAGAACCCACAGCTTGCTCTGCTACAGCCAGGTAGACGAACAACGTTTCTCCCTCCAGCGGCTTATATAGGATGGGGAGTTCGGAGAGATATGCCTTTAAATCTATAAATATCTTCTTGAATTGATCATCCCAATCAAACCTGACAGCTTTCCTCAGAATTTTGAAGAATGACAAAGTTCTGTCAGCAGATCTGGAGATGAACCGGGACAGAGCTGTGATTCTGTCATTCAACCGCTGTACATCCTTGAAAATGTGAAGGGATGGCATGTTGAGAATGACCTGTACTTTCTCCGAATTAGCCTCAATCCCCCTTTCCATCAACATTTACCCGAGAAACCGATCACTCTTCACCCCAAACAAACACTTGGCGAGGTTCAGTTTTAGCTTGTTGGCCCTCAAAGTGGTGAATGTTTCCTCTAGGTCAGCTATCATATCCTTCCCCTTCTCCGTCTTGACCAGGATATCATCTACATACACCTTAATATTCCTCCCGATATGGTGGCGGAAGACCTTATCCATCATTCGCTAATAGGTTGCCCTGGCATTGCGTAACCCGAATGGCATGACATTGTAGCAGTAAGTGTCATATGTTGTCATGAAATTGACCTTCTCTTGGTCTTCCCGAGCAAGGGGAACCTGGTGGTATCCCTGATATGCATCTAACATTGAAATGAAATCACAGCCAGAGGTAGAATCCACTAGCTGATCAATGCGAGGAAAGGGGTAGCAGTCGTTAGGGCAGACTTTATTTAAATCATGAAAATTAATACAGACTCACCATTTACCCATGGGCTTAGGGACTAGTACATCATTTGTCAGCCAGGTCGGGAATTGGACTTCTCTGATATGTCCGGCCTTCAGCAACTTTATAACCTCCTCCCTGATTATCTTGTCTTGCTAGGGTGCAAAGTGCCTTCGCCTTAGCTTCACCGACTGATCTCCCAGGGTTATATACAACCGATGCGTGGCCAAGGTAGGGGGACTCCCTTGATTTCTTCAGTAGCCCATGCAAACGCATATTGTGTTGGGATCGGGTGCATGTTGACATGGATACGGGTTCATAATTTTTAAATTTAATTACGTGCAGCGGAAGGTTTAGCATAAATAATTTCTCAAATTATTTTAACCACGTATCTAGCATGCAACCTTATGTTGTGGAGACATGATCATACATTTAAAATTTTGCAGAAAGTAAACTAATTTACTTAATACCTCGTGTAACTCGTAGAAAGGGACGAGATCCAACCGTAGAGTCCCTTGGAAGCTCCGCCTCTATTCACGTCCACGCCGAATTTTCTTCGGGATGACTTCGCAAAGCCATGAGTTTCGTGCCGACAAGAACTACTAGATTCTCCAAAGGCACGACAAGAATATCAAGAGAGAGATGGAAAAACTAACCACCAAACGAAAAACGGAATCAAGATTCCGGGAGGAAGGAAGGAGTCGCGCCCCGCTTCTTCTTCTTCTTCGGCCTCTTCTTGGTGGTGGAAGCTCACGGCAAAGGGAAGGCCCTAGGGCCGGCGGCACTAGGAGAGGGAGAGGGAGAGGGAGAGAAGGAGAGGGAGAGAGGCTAGGCAAGAATCCTTGATCTCTTGAATTAATTTCCAAGCCTTGCCTTGGTACCTTTATATAGTAGCCTCTTAATTGCCAAGTCTCCTTTTAATGGAATAAATTTTCATAAGAAATTTATCTTATAAATTTTTCTATGAATTATTCCGTTATGCCAAGTTTTTATTATAACTTAAGTTATAATAAAAACAACCATGTCTCCCTTTTATTATGGAAAGCAATTTCTATATATAAATTTCTTTATATAAATTTCTTTATATATAAATTTCTTTATCATGGTAAATCAATCCATTATTGATTTTATAAAATAAAATAAACCAATCCAAGGTTCATTTTAATTTCCATGAAAAATAAAATTCTTTATATAAATTTCTTTATATAAATTTCTTTATCCATAATTTTATAAAACAAACCAAAAGTGGTTTATTTTATAATTTGAACCAAAAATTCGGTTCTCCTCCTTTTAATTTGGCCGGCCAAACAAAGAGGGTGGGGACCCTCTTTGGCCGGCCAAACCCAAGCCACGACCTCACTAATTAAACTCATTTAATTCGTTCAATAAGTCTTCAAAAGACTTAGCCATTTTATGCTTTCGATGCGTCTCTGAAAAATTCAGATTCGACTTATCTCTCTTGATCGGAAAATCCAATTTTCAACTCATTTTAAATCTCTCGGATTACTCGTTGTGCGTGTGACTAAATAGGCTTTCGATTTATGTTGGCCGTCTATAATTAACCAATTATAGAACGATCATGAGTGATACCTAGTAGTACATCATGATCCCCAATTAATCGAAAGATCAACGGTTGACCTCAGAAATAATTCTGAAACCCTTCAACAGCTATAATGAATTGTGCCTCATTCCCCTCACCATCTTATACCCACTTGGTTCAGGACATGGTCTATGTGTGTCAGTCCCCACTAGGCTGACTACGTCACACCTAGCCCAAGTAATGTCTTTCTCATCCAACGGATTCTAGTTACTCTCATGTTTCTGAGAGATTCATACTCGGAACATGTGATGCTCTGGCCAGAGGCTTCGAGTAACAATCCAACGATAGGCCTGGGTATACATCTCCTCGCAAGGAGTGGTGAATCCTTTGTAGGCTGTTCAAACATCTTCGGGCACTTCGGCTTATACCCAATCATCCTGGGTCCACACCTCCTTGGAGATGCTTGCTTAAGATGTCAAAGTATAAGTCTTTATGTCCAAGATGACTTGAACACCGCAAGTCAAAGGAACATCGCACTTAAGCTACAGTAAGAACTTCATTGACATATCTATAGGTAGATTATCATATGAAGTTTTACAGCTAGTCACTCCAATGAACTAGTTCCCTTATCTAGCATTCATGTTTATCTCCGGACATCCCAATGTCACCAGCCAGTGAGAATCAGCTGATTAGAGAATAATCCATGCTAGTCTCAACAGAATTGATAGTGTCCGTGTTTATCAATTCATCGACTAGGGACAATTTCAATACTTCACAATTGCACATGTAGAGATAATCACTAGTTGTGATTTCATCACAAATTCTCTGATGCTGTGAATTGTATTGCGGACATTCTGTAAATGAGTTTAAAATCTCAATCAAATACATGAACATGTATACTTAAATAGTGAATATTCATTTATTAAAGTAAATGATTACAATCATAAGGTGATTGCCTTAGGACACTTCTCTCATATCACTAACAAACTCCCACTTGGCCTAATGCCAATCACTACGGTATCCAATACCACAGGCTCTAACATGACCCTCATACTTGCTTTGAGGCAAGGCCTTAGTTAAAGGATCCACTAAATTCCTTTCAGTGGGAATTTTCTCAATTTGTATATCATTCCTACTTATAATCTCTCTGATCAGATGATAGCGGCGAAGCACGTGTTTGGATCGCTGATGAGACCTTGGTTCCTTTGCTTGTGCAATAGCTCCATTGTTGTTGCAGTAAACCGGTATTGCTTCATCAATGGTTGGAACCACACCAAGTTCCGAGACAAACTTCTTGATCCAGACTGCTTCTTTTGCTGCGTCCGAAGCTGCAATATATTCCGCTTCCGTGGTAGAATCCGCTACAGTGTCTTGCTTGGAACTCTTCCAACTTATTGCGCTTCCATTCAAAGTAAATACGTATCCAGATTGTGATTTAGAGTCATCCTTATCTGTCTGGAAACTGGCATCTGTATACCCACGTATTACCATATCTCCTTCTCCATATATTAGGAACACATCCTTAGTTCTTCTTAAGTACTTAAGGATTGTCTTGACAGCTGCCCAATGATCCATTCCTGGATCAGACTGGTATCTGCTCGTGACGCTCAGAGCATACGATACATCGGGCCTAGTACATAACATAACATACATGATAGATCCTATCACGAATGTATAAGGAATCTTATTCATGCAAATCCTCTCGTCTTCTGTGCGCGGACACATAGACTTTGAAAGATTGATCCCATGCCTGATGGGAAGGTAACCTTTCTTGGATTCCGACATGCTAAACCTTTTTAGCACTCGGTCTATATATGTAGACTGCGAAAGACCAAGCAACTGTTTTGATCTATCTCTATAGATTCTAATCCCAAGGATATAGGTTGCTTCTCCCAGGTCTTTCATGGAGAAAGTTTTGGACAACCAAATTTTAACCGACTGTAAGACTGATATATCGTTTCCTATAAGCAATATGTCATTGACAAATAGCACTAGGAATACGACTGCACTCCCACTAACCTTCTTGTACACACAAGGTTCGTCAGGATTTTGTGAGAAATCAAACTCTTTGATTGTCTCATCAAAACGGATGTTCCAGCTCCTGGATGCTTGCTTCAGTCCATATATGTATCGTCGAAGCTTGCATATTTTGGTTTTATTAACCGATGTGAAACCTTCAGGTTGTATCATGTATACATCCTCAAGCAGGTTTCCATTAAGGAAAGCTATTTTCACATCCATTTGCCATATCTCATAATCATAATGAGCTGCTATGGCCATGAGCATTCGAATGGATTTAAGCATAGCTACTGGCGAATAAGTTTCGTCATAATCAATTCCTTGTTTCTGACGATATCCTTTTGCCACTAGTCTAGCCTTAAAGGTAACAACATTACCTTCCATGTCGGTTTTCTTGTTGAAAACCCACTTGCACCCTATGGGCTTAATCCCTTCAGGTGGGTTAACCAAGTCCCATACTTGATTTTCGTACATGGAATTCATTTCCGACTTCATGGCTTCAAGCCATTTGTCCCTTTCTGAACTTTTCAGAACATCTTCATAACTGATAGGTTCATCATCGCTTATGAGTAACACGTCGTTCGATTCACTTATGAGAAATCGTATCTCTCTGGAATATTGCGTGTCCTATCAGACCTTCGAAGAGGTGGTGTTGTTTTAGGTTCAACTGATAGCTCATCATTATGAGTTATTGGTTGTGGGTCTAGACTAGGTGTCTCTGTAATGTCTATTAGAGTTTCTTGAACTTCATTAAGTTCAATGCCACTCCCACTGTTTTCTTGTAAAAGAAATTCTTTTTCCAGAAACACAGCATGCCTTGAAACAAACACCTTTTGTTCCAAGGGATGATAGAATTGGTAACCCTTCGTTTCCTTAGGGCATCCAATAAATAGACATTTATCAGACTTAGCATCCAATTTGTCTGATACAGTCCGCTTTACATAAGCAAGACAACCCCATATTTTAAGGTGAGTTAAATGAGGTTTCTTACTATTCTATGTCTCATATGGAGTAGTAGAGACTACCTTGGTCGGGACTCTGTTTAGCAAGTAAACAGCTGTCTTTAGGGCATAGCCCCAAAAGGATTTTGGAAGAGTTACATGATTCATCATAGACCTAATCATGTCCATCAAGGTTCGGTTACGCCTCTCAGATACACCATTATGCTGTGGTGTATACGGCGGAGTCCATTGAGACAATATCCCATTGTCCCTAAGATAATCTTGAAACTCTTGACTCAAGTATTCACCACCCCGATCGGATCGAAGTATCTTAATACTTTTGCCAAGCTGTTTCTCTACTTCATTTCTGAACTCCTTAAATTTCTCAAAAGCTTCAGATTTGTGTTTCATCAAGAACACATACCCGAATCGTGAGTGATCATCGATAAAGGTGATGAAGTAGTTATAGCCTCCTTGTGCAAGAGTTGACATTGGTCCACATACATCAGTATGTATTAGACCAAGCAATTCTCCCACTGGATTACCTTTTCTGGAAAAGGGTAATTTCGCCATCTTGCCTTTCAAGCATGATTCGCATGTATCAAATGAACCGGGTTCAAATGATTCCAGAATTCCATATCGGTGTAATTTGGTCATGCGTTTCTTACTTACATGGCCAAGACGACAATGCCACGTATAGGAGTCTATTTGATTATCTATTCGAGCACGTTTGTTGCTAACTTCGATATTGAAAACGTCACCGGATAAATCTAACGTGTAGATACCATTGCACAAAGTTCCAGTCCCATAAAGAACGCCATTCAAAGTTATGTAACAACAATTGTTACTAAAAGTTAAATGATGACCATTTTCATTCAAACATGAAATAGATACAATGTTCTTTATTAATAAAGGAATAAAATAACAATTATCCAATTCTAAGACACGTCCAGTAGGGAGCTTTAGCAAATATGTTCCAATGGCAACAGCAGCAATCTTTGCTCCATTTCCAACTCGTAAATTTCCTTCTCCCTTGACGAGTCTTCTTCTATTCCTTAGCCCCTGTATGTCATTACATATATGTGAGCTACACCCAGTATCAAGTACCCAGGTATTTGAGGAAATAGAGTGACATTCAATAATGAAGATACCTGAAGAGGATGGGGCATCGGATGCCTTCTTCTTCAAAGACTCAAGATAAACCTTGCAGTTTCTTTGCCAGTGACCCTCCTTGCCACAGTGATGGCAAGTGCCTTTTGGGGTCTTTTTGGCCTTTTTCTTCTTTCCTTTATTCTGTTCTTTGCCTTCCTCTTAGAACCTTTCTTCGAGGAACCAACTAACAGTACCGTCTTCTGATCCTGCTTTACAGAAGGCTCTATAGTCTTCAACAGGTTGAGCAACTCAGGAATGGTAGTCTCCAGCTTGTTCATCCGATAGTTCATCACAAATTGTGAATAACTTTTAGGCAAACAATGCAGAATTAAGTCAATACTTAGTTCATGATCCATTGCAAAACCGAGTGTGCTTAGTCGCTCAATGTACCCCAACATCTTTAACACAAACTGTGAGGCAGAAATGCCTTCTTGCATCCTAGAGGTGAAGAGGAGTCTGGAGACTTCGAACCTTTCGGATCTCGCCTGCTCTTCAAATAACTCATGAAGATGGAAGATGATGGTATAAGCATCCATATGCTCGTGCTGTTTTTGTAGCTCAGGTACCATAGAGGCTAGCATGATGCAACTCGCATGTTCAGAATCGATCACATGTTTCTGATAGGCCACTAACTGGTCTAGAGTTGCATCTTCTGGAGGACGGTTGGGAAGTTGATCTTCAAGGACATAAGCAAGCTTCTCTACCTTGAGGACTATCCTCAGGTTTCGAAGCCAGTCCATGAAGTTTGGCCCAGTCAGTTTATTGGTGTCCAAAATGGAACGTAAATTCAGAGAAGACATGATCGAGTGATTATCCTAGAAATACAAATTGAGCTTATGTGAGAAGAATGATAAAGAATGCATCAACATACATTAATTAAATCCTATTTATTTTTCGAATTGAATAACCCTTTTTATCAATTCGGGAGATCGTAGGATCACCTCCAAATAGGTTGATATCCAACCATAGATAAGAACAACGATGGCTGTGGCCATCAAGTTATTCTTAGCTATGAAGGTAGGTAATTATACCGATTACATATCACATATATGTAACTATCACTTTATGCTATCAACTAATTGAATGTTTGCATAAATCATTGGGTTGTTAACTCATTAACAAGTATGCAATATTATACATCGCACCCAACTGCACCTCTTTTTACATCGACCTTGGCTGTGGCACAACAAATCGATGCTCCAAGCTTAAGGCTGACCCATTAATCAAGAAATAGTTTTAATATGGTTGGAGCTCATTCAACCATTTAGTCAGGCTTGGATGTGTCCAACAACCAAAACTAAGGATTGACCTCTGACTCCAACTATATTAATCATAAACTAATTCCATGGTTTGAACATGTTGAGGTTCAAGCCGGGCATGGATGTGTCCATCAACCCAAACGAGAAACAAAACTCCGGTTCTAACCATATTAATGGAAGGTGTTGGCCTTAATATTTTGTAAGGGGTTTTGGGTCTCATCCTTTCTTTTCTAAGCAAATTCATGACATACAATTATGTCATGTACTAACGATTTCCTTAATAAAGTATGTATGTGACTTAATTTATCAAGTCTCATTAATTGAATTAGGAACCGGATTTCCTAATTCAAATTTCATACTTTATTTAAGGAATTGTTTTGGGAAACAATTTCCTAAATTGTCATAATCAATTTCGAAAATAATATGTTTAAGACTTTGATTTCTCTAAATCAAATCTTATTAAATTAAGAGACAGATTCCCTTAATTCAACCACATATTATTTTCATGAAAATCTCTTTTAAGAAAACTCTATAGGAAACCATTTTCCTAATTAATTTTGGAGACAACAATATGTAAGAGCACCACCTCTTAAATCAAATAAGGAAATTATCGTTTGAGAATCACCTCAAAATTTCCAAGATTTGATTACATATTTTAATTATGGATTTATTAATTTCAACAAATTATTTTCTTTGGGTGGCTCCCCGAGGTTCAGATACCCAAAGAAAAGGAATTTGTTGTAAATCTAATTTGCTCCGCTCCCCGAGGCGTAACCAAATTAAACATGACAATTTTATTCAAAATATGAAATTAAATTACAACAACTAACTTTAAATTGGATGGCTCCCTGAGGCTCAATCCAAAATAAAGAATTTTGTTAATAATTTAAAACCAATTCGAATTTAATTGTCAATTAATAATCCATAAATTTGTCTAGACTTTCTTGAAAGAAAGTGTCCAAAATTGCGAGATTTCATAATAGGTTTTCAGAATAATTGTATGTTTCTGGTACAAAGAAAACTTACATATTTCCAAAATTGAAAAATTTCTAAAATAGGAAATTTCCAAAATTGGAAAGTTTCCAAAAATGGGAATTTTTCACAATTATAATAAAATTTCAGAAACTAGGATATTTCAATCGTTTGCGAAATTTCATGAGGATTTCCAAACTTTGAAATTCCTAAATCTAAAATTTATTATAATTGGAAAGTTTCCATAATTGGAAATTTTTTCCAAAATTGAGATCATGACAAAGTTTTCCGCAAAATAATTATATGATTATGTCGAACACTAACCGGCTCTGATACCACTGTTGGGACCGGGTGCATGTTGACATGGATACGGGTTCGTAATTTTAAAATTTAATTACGTGCAGCGGAAGGTTTAGCATAAATAATTTCTCAAATTATTTTAACCACGTATTTAGCATGCAACCTTATGTTGTGGAGACATGATCATACATTTAAAATTTTGCAGAAAGTAAACTAATTTACTTAATACCTCGCGTAACTCGTAGAAAGGGACGAGATCCAATCGTAGCGTCCCTTGGAAGCTCCGCCTCTATTCACGTCCACGCCGAGTTTTCTTCAGGATCACTTCGCAAAGCCACGAGTTTCGTGCCGACAAGAACTACTAGATTCTCTAAAGGCACGACAAGAATATCAAGAGAGAGATGGAAAAACTAACCACCAAACGAAAAACGGAATCAAGATTCCGGGAGGAAGGAAGGAGTCGCGCCCCGCTTCTTCTTCTTCTTCGGCCTCTTCTTGGTGGTGGAAGCTCACGGCAAAGGGAAGGCCCTAGGGCTGGCGGCACTAGGAGAGGGAGAGGGAGAGAAGGAGAGGGAGAGAGGCTAGGCAAGAATCCTTGATCTCTTGAATTAATTTCCAAGCCTTGCCTTGGTACCTTTATATAGTAGCCTCTTAATTGCCAAGTCTCCTTTTAACGGAATAAATTTTCATAAGAAATTTATCTTATAAATTTTTCAATGAATTATTCCGTTATGCCAAGTTTTATTATAACTTAATTTATAATAAAAACAACCATGTCTCCCTTTTATTATGGAAAGCATTTTCTATATATAAATTTCTTTATATATAAATTTCTTTATCATCGTAAATCAATCCATTATTGATTTTATAAAATAAAATAAATCAATCCAAGGTTCATTTTAATTTCCATGAAAAATAAAATTCTTTATATAAATTTCTTTATCCATAATTTTATAAAACAAACTACGCGTGGTTTATTTTATAATTTGAACCAAAAATTCGGTTCTCCTCCTTTTAATTTGGCCGGCCAAACAAAGAGGGTGGGGACCCTCTTTGGCCGGCCAAACCCAAGCCACGACCTCACTAATTAAACTCATTTAATTCGTTCAATAAGTCTTCAAAAGACTTAGCCATTTTATGCTTCCGATGCGTCTCTGAAAAATTCAGATTCGACTTATCTCTCTTGATCGGAAAATCCAATTTTCAACTCGTTTTAAATCTCTGGGATTACTCATTGTGCGTGTGACTAAATAGGCTTTCGATTTATGTTAGCCGTCTATAATTAACCAATTATAGAACGATCATGAGTGGTACCTAGTAGTACATCATGATCCCCAATTAATCGAAAGATCAACGGTTGACCTCAGAAATAATTCTGAAACCCTTCAGCAGCTATAATGAATCGTGCCTCATTCCCCTCACCATCTTATACCCACTTGGTTCAGGACACGGTCTATGTGTGTCAGTCCCCACTAGGCTGACTACGTCACACCTAGCCCAAGTAATGTCTTTCTCGTCCAACGGATTCTAGTTACTCTCATGTTTCTGAGAGATTCATACTCGGAACATGTGATGCTCTGGCCAGAGGCTTCGAGTAACAATCCGACGATAGGCCTGGGTATACATCTCCTCACAAGGAGTGGTGAATCCTTTGTAAGCTGTTCAAACATCTTCGGGCACTTCGGCTTATACCCAATCATCCTGGGTCCACACCTCCTTGGAGATGCTTGCTTAAGATGTCAAAGTATAAGTCTTTATGACCAAGATGACTTGAACACCGCAAGTCAAAGGAACATCGCACTTAAGCTGCAGTAAGAACTTCATTGACATATCTATAGGTAGATTACCATATGAAGTTTTACAGCTAGTCACTCCAATGAACTAGTTCCCTTAACTAGCATTCATGTTTATCTCCGAACATCCCAATGTCACCAGCCATTGAGAATCAGCTGATTTGAGAATAACCCATGCTAGTCTCAACAGAATTGATAGTGTCCGTGTTTATCAATTCATCGACTAGGGACAATTTCAATACTTCATAATTGCACATGTAGAGATAATCACTAGTTGTGATTTCATCACAAATTCTCTCATGCTGTGAATTGTATTGCGAACATTCAGTAAATGAGTTAAAGATCTCAATCAAATACACGAACATGTATACTCAAATAGTGAATATTTATTTATTAAAGTAAATGATTACAATCATAAGGCGATTGCCTTAGGACACTTCTCTCATATCACTAACATATTGATGGTCCATCAGGCAGCTGATCAGCCGACTTCTAAGTTCTAGCGCAAGATCAGCAACAATTCTTATAACTCCTCCAACTTGTTGAGGATGAATGTGGACCTCTTCACTTTCGACCTCCCTGCGTTCCTCTTTAGCTCCCTTTTATCGTGGGGTTTGGCTAGGTCGATTTGCAGGTCTTCATGTGTCCTCGGGTTCTTGCAGGCTTCTATTCTAACCTCCCCACTATAGCACCATTGGGAAACCAGTTGGCCCCCTTTGACTTTGGCCACCAACTCTCCGATCGGGAATTTGATCTTCTGGTGGTAGACTGAGACCACCGCCTGACATAGTGTTAGGATGTATACTATAAGTCTAGCTTTTGTATGAACATCTATTTTTGAATAAGAATCACAATGGTCATGTATTTGGTTTTTATATTTGATATATGTGTGCAATTGTCCAATACTTTTCATTGTAGGTAACATGGTGTGTGGTGTCACATAGAAGATCATGTTAATAGTTTCTTGTAAAGTATAAGTAGTGACTCACAACCGAGATGGATTTGGATAAACCATTGGAATGGTTGTAGTGTAATTTGGTATTAGTCTATCTTGACTATAATATTACACTAGTGCACTTTGTGTGTATTGAGCAGGACCATTTTGAGGTGATTCGATTTATACTGACTATATAATCGAACAAAACCTCATGTTGTTATGGATGTACATACTCTTAATCCCGATATAATAACGGGCACGTATAATTAATATTTATTTCATTATTTTACCAATGGGCGAGATTTATTCATTAAATCAATAGGCCCGATAAATTGAGAAATAATATTATTTATATGGTGTGTCATTGATTATAAAAGGAAACCGTGTCCTAATTATTTTAGGATGATGATGTCCTCTTGAGGAGCTCATAAAGATTATCATGTAAATCCTGCAGGTGGACTTGGACCGACATGATAATAAGGATGAGTGATACTACTCTTGGAGTTAGATATTAATTATTTAAATTGTCAATAATTTAATTAATTAATGGACATGTGATATCTTAAACACGAGGAGATTATGTACACATAATAAGAAGGAGCCCATATTTAATTATGGGGTTGGTGCAGTAGTTCAATAATAACCCATTAGTGGAGCGGGTTATTATTAACGGGTCGGGTTTAGGATTCGTTAGGAGACCGAAACAACTCCTCCTCATGGTCGTTCGGCGCCGCAAGCAAGAGGAGGGGAAAAGGGTATTGGGGTTTAGGTTTTCTCTTCTTCTTCTTCTTCTTCTTCTTCTTCTTCCTCTCTTCTCTTCTTTGGTCGATGCATCCATAAGGGAGAGCTAGGGCTGTCAGCGCAAGGAGTCTTCTTCTCCTTTGGTGGTCGACGCAAGTAAAGAAGAAGGAGAAAGAGATTTTGGTGGCTTTGTTTCTTGGAAGATTGTTGCCCACACGATGTCCAAGAAGAGGATAGGAATACAATAGAAGATCATGAGGTAATACAAGAGGTATAACTTTTGTTTCTTGCTATACTTTAATTGTATTCATGCTTATTTTCATGGACCCTGAAACAAACACAAAAATCGGCGATCCATACTTCATCTTCTTTTTCGCTGCTAATTGATAAAGGAGTTAGATTGCTTGAACACCAAGTTTATTCAAGCAATCATTCAATCGAAAAGCATGAAGATGAGAAAGGTCATTCAGGAAGTTTTCTTTCCATCCGGATTAGTTCTAATCAATAGAATTTTAATTTGGGGATATGGAGAGAATCCTCATCTGGAACAACCAACAAATAGGCTAAGCATCGGTCGCTCAGAATGGCGTTGTAGGATTTGGGGGCATCCACAATCATGAAGGAAGTCCTCCTTGTCCTCTCTACCGTGTCGTCCCCCAACGACAAAGATAGGGAAATTTGTCCCATCGACTGTACTCGGTATCTGGTGAAGCCAGAGAGCAGGGAGGAGATAGGATGTAACTCATCCTCGTCAATATGCATCTGGTCCAGAGCTGCCTTGTACAGGATGTTGACGAAGCTACCTGTATCCACAAAGATGTGTTTAACCTCATAATTAGCTATTCTGGAGAGGATTACTAGTGCATCTTCATGGGGGCTTCCACGTCCTCCAGATCATCAGGGATGAATGAAATAACAGGGCCCTAGCACTTGTCTTTGTTAGTCCCAATGGCATAATTTTCCAGCCGGTGGGTATGAGTATTTCTTGCCCGATGAGAGTCTCCTTCAGTCGACCCTCCTAAGATTACTCCAACATGGCCCGATGGAGGTTCGCGCGCCGGAGCTTTGCCCTTCTTGGGATCCCTTTCATGGGAGATAGACTGGTGGGGCACTATCTCCTGACTCCTTCCCCTCGAATGTGATAGGGACCGACACTTGGATCTATCCTCCCCTGATTGTCGTCGATGAGGGGAAGGGCTTCGGCAAGGGGATCGCTGTCAATAACCCGCTTTGTTCCACCGTTTGTGGGGCTTGACGTCAGCATCTTTAGACCTCCACTTCTTCAGGGTATAACACTCCTATGTAGAGTGTGTTGTTCTACAGTGCAAGTCGTAGTACTTCTTCGATGGTTCGGGTTCCGCGGTGTCGACCGTCTCCACCAACCTCTTTTTACCGGCCTAATGATCCTTCCCAGTGCGAGGATCTTTTGCTCGAGTTGGTGCGGGTAGTTCCCTTCTCTTAGATCATACCAAGATCAGGATAGGGACTCCCGTCGAATCTTTACGGTGGGCGTGTTGCACCTCTTCAATATTGACGTGCTTGACTGACTGCCCCAATCAGCCATTGAAGCTAGCTCGTGGCTTTATTACCGGCAACCGAAAGAAATCGTCTTCAAAGTCCTTGCATAAAGGCATTGATGAGGCTAGGCAACGAAGACCTAATTGAGGGTTAGACACTAAGTCCTGATCAAGGGCTATGTACCGATGTCCTAATCTGGAGGATCGGGCAGAAGACTTGACCGAGTGAGGATGATGGATAGGAGTCGAGATGGGTTGAGAATGGGATGTTGCAAGTTTCAAAATCATCAGAGGTTGAGTAAAAGTTGAACTAGGGGTTGGCAATAGGTAATCTCTCATGAGAGGAGTAGGTGATGATGCGTTCCTTAGAAGGGAATAATAGGCGTCAACCTGACCTAGGATTTTGGTTGAAACCTAAAAGTCATATTCGAACAACACGAGCTGCCAAGAATACATCATGCATTTTATATCTATATTATCTTTTGTGTTCTGACCTTGTTTTGCAGCTAAGGAAAAGAAGTTGGCTGTCGAAGTTCAAGCACCTGTATGGAGTTAGGTGCCTAGAACACCGGGCACCCGAGAGGCACTTGAGTCCTCGAGATTGGATAAAATTTTAGTATGAAGTTTCAACTATCAACAACCATGTCAGCAGCTTGGGACATCTTGGAGGGTGATTCAAGTGCCCGATGTTGGACCTTGGATGGCTAGAGAGGGGGGTGTGAATAGCCAGACACACAATCTTTTGCTTCTTTGAAGTTTCTGCGATTAGGGTTAGCAGCGGAAGAAAACACAGAAAGACAGAAATAGAAGAACAAACAGAAAACCAATGCTAACTCAGAAGCTTTACAAGGTTCGGGGATAACTTGTCCTTACTCCTTGGCGTGCCCGTGAGGCGGGCGATCCCTTGATCATCGGCAGATCAAGCCCCGAAAATCTGGATAGAATAGAACCTCCTTCTCGGTGGAGTAACCTCTCCACAACAGTCTCAAGAATGATATCAGATTAAGCACACAGAGACAAAGAAAGCTTATAAAGCGCGAAGGAGAACGTTTACAGAGCACAACTCACAACACAGCAAAACCCTGGCAAGAGCCTTCACTCAGCTCTTCCTTCTCGCGGTGTCTGTTTGCTGATCGACTCGCAAACCTCTCCATAGATTCAGAGTTTTAGAGTTGCAACGTTGCAAAGATCTCAAGAGTTCTACCTCTCTTCTTCGCTAGCCAACTCTTAAACCTCTGCTCATCGCCAGATCATCCCAGGCACGCCTGCAGCTCACCAAGCACGTCTACAGCTCACCAGGAGCATCTGCAACAACCTCCGTCACCAACACACTGACGTCTACTGGGCTCAGTCCACTGAAACCTCTTCATCCGAGCCCCAGGTCAGTCGTCAGCTTCGCCAGACAGTTGTCAGCCCGCGCCAGAAGCCGTTGAATCCTGCGAATGGAAAACAAACAAACCTGACCGAAGCGAAAGTCGCCAATTGACCCTCCTTCTTGGTTTGAGTCATCCTTGTCTCACCTGCACACTTAACAGAGGCTTAGGACAACAAATCAAAAGTAAATCAGTAGTGTAACAGAGAAATCAGAAGCGATTCAGAGCGTTATCAGAAGTCTGACAACATTTTCAAATTAAAGTTCAGACACTGATCGGTCACTCGGACCGGTCAGTGAAAATCCTGATCGATTAGGCTCCTGCCTGATCGGTCCAGTGACTCTGTGATCGGTCATACTGACCGATCAGGGATCGAGTATCGGTCACTAGACCGATCCACCAACTTACTGGGATTTCAAGCCACAACCCGCAGGTTCCTTGACCTGATCGGTCACCTGACCGATCAAGGTTTTCTCCAGACCCTACTGATCTATATCTGATAATTCACCAGAACGATCAGATGCCAAACAGAAACATTCTGATCTCTCTCTGATCGTTCGCCAGAACGATTAGAAGCCAAACAGAAACATTTTGTTCTCTTTCTGATCGTTCACCAGAACGATCAGACTCCCTGGATCGGTCACCAGACCGATGTATTAACAAGTGAGCTCGTGCAAACTTCTGATCAGACTCCAGACCGATCCAGACACTTGGCTGACTCATGCTTAGTCCCCCGGACCAAGACTCCATGCCCTGCTTCACTCACCGGGACTTTGTTCAACCTAGCTTCCGTTGCTAGGACCTAGCTTCACTCACCAGGGTTTTCATCACCCGGCTTCACTTGCTAGGACCCGGCTTCACTCACCGGGGTTTCCTTCCACCTAGCTTCACTCACTAGGACCCGACTTCACTCACCGGGGTTTCCATCACCCGGTTTCACTCACCAGGACCCGGCTTCACTCACCGGGGTTTCCGTCACCCGATTCACTCATCAGGATTTTCGTTACCCAGCTTCACTCACCAAGACCCGGCTTCACTCACCGGGGTTTTCTTTCACCCGGCTTCACTCATCAGGATTTTCGTCATCCGGCTTCACTCACCGGAATCCGTGCCCAGTCCCCGACCAGGACTTAAGCCGAACTTATCTTACTCACCTAAATTTAAATCAGTGTCAACACTAAAACAACAATCAGGTCATACTGCATCAACAATCTCCTCCTTTTTTGTTGTTTGACAACCCGATTCTATGTTTAGGTATTAGAAATCAATTAAAATCAAATTTCACTATCGCAAGGGAATCAGAGTCCTCCCCCTACAATAGTTATACTGGTAATAACCCTAAACTTAACTAACCAAACTCTCCCCCTTTGTCAATCACTGAAAAGGGTGTAGACTGGTTATTAAGTTTAAACACCTCCCCCTTAAACAAGGGTCTTCGTAAAACAAACAAGAGATAATAATTGAGAAGCATATGAAAAGCATATAAAATAAATAAATCAAGACAAGATATACATATGCATCATATGAAAGTAAACATGGACAGCAAAATCATCTAATAGTAGTCATACACATAATCCATCAGAATGTCGTACACATATAGTCATGGAATCAGAGGACAGTAAAAACAATCACTCCTGAGCAGGGGGGTCATCAGACTGCATCGGGTCGTACGCAGTATCATCGACAGGTAAGATGCTCCCCGGAGCAGTGCTGCTGGATGGAGAAAAACCAGGAAAGGTCTGCTGTGGCTGATGACCAGCCATCCAAGCGCGCCACTCAGCAAACATCGCCTATTGCTCGGCATGCATCACAAAAACCTCAGACTGGGTCGCCTGCTGACCGACACGTATCAGAAAAATCTCAGATCGGATCTCCTGCCGCCAGAGCTCCGACATATGAAATCCATGCTGCATAGTCTGGCCGAGCTCCTCAATCTACCATCGGAGATCAGGATCCGGCTCGTAGTCATCCTCTGCTGCAGCAGGCACACCTTGATGTACAACTGGGGCTGCTGTTACCTGAATATGTGCCCGTGGGAGCTCCCCCAGACCCCTCCCATCCTTCCACCTAAGGCCATGATGATCGGCAATAATGCCAGACTTGGAAAACACACGTCTCCCAAGTCTGTAGTCTTGCCGAACCATCGGCACAGTCCTGCCCTTGGACACATCGATACCGACTGACTGGAGCCAATCAATAATAATGTGACCAAGAGGCATATAAACCGTGTGACACCCGGGCTCACTATAAGTCATGATGGAATAGAGAATACACGTTGTGATATCAAAATCAAGGTGGTGATGCATCCCGTAGAGCATCAAGCAATGATATGGACGGATTTCTACGAGGGGTTTTGAAGTAATAGGCAGAAGACAGTTGGTGATAATCTTAAAGAGGATATAATCAACAGGGGAGAGTCGAAGGGCAGCAAAAGTGGGGAAATCAGTGCCTAACTCATCAAGGCCATCCGACCTAGGGTGTCCAAATAAATGCTCGTAGATAGAGTCAGAGGTGACCCCCTCGAAGGGAGGCAGTAAAGGATCCGAAATCTCAGGGTAGATAGAATAGAAATTTGGCGATCATCGACAGCCAAGATACTCAGAAAAAGTGTCGTAGGTAAGATCAAGATTGGTTTTGGCTACCCGAGTTGTGAATTCCAAACCCCCTCCCGATTGCATATTGTTATAAAATTCGGACACAAGATCAGTGTTGATGTCCCTTTCGAGAGAAATAAGAAATTCAAGGTTGTAGAACTCAATAATCTCTTTCACAGAGGGATAGTACTCGTATACAAAAGGTCTATCAACAGATCTACAAGGGAGGAGCTTAAAGGTTCTATTTATAAAAGATTGTGTTGGATAGAGAGAACCGATAGAGGGGGGGGGGTGAATATCGGAAATCATTTTTCGGAAAAAACTTAGACCAAGTACGTAGCGGAAATTAAGAAAATAAAATCACACAGAGACACGATCGATTTTACTTGGTTCGGAGCCTGGGTCGACTCCTACTCCAAGGCCCACGGTCGTTGACCATTTACATTGGGCAATTCTATATGGGGCGCAAATACGGTTTACAAAAATGAATTATAATAGTAATGTAATAAGCACAGAATTAAAACAACGCTCTTTGTTACCGATGTCCGAGGTAGATCGACTTTTCGGAGTGGAGGGATGTCATAGGCTCGAGTTGGGAAGTTTCCGGAGCAGAGTGCGGGAGCAGAAGAGCGTCGAAGCGTTGATTGAAAGTGTTGTTCGAAGCTTGGGGTCGAGGGCCCTTTATATAGGGCCTGGGGGCGCCCGGGACGTCGGGGGCGTCCCCCCACGTGGCATTTGATCCGCAATTTGCTCGGTCAGCGTCTGATCCCTTTACCTTCGGGATCAGGTTTGACCGGGGCGCCCGGAGCGCTCGGGGCGCCCGCATTGACCGGGTCAAAGCTTCATCTTCTTGGCTTCGCGAGGGTGTGCTTCGGTAACTGGCACTGGGGGCGCCCGGGAGCACGGGGGCGCCCGGGAGTTGAACTGTCGAAGCTGTCTTTGCTTTGTTGTGTTTTGAGTTCACCTTGGGGGCACCCGGGACATTCCGGGCGCCCTGGTCAGCTATTGCCTCATTCCTTTGAGGCTCTCTGAGCTGCAGACACACGTTCCTTCGGTCCTGCATCCAGGGTTAGTCCAAAACACAATAAAACAATAAATTATTAGTTTATACAGCCTTAGCTGTCTTGGTTCTGACTTTGGGCCTCCAAAATGGAACCCTAGGTCGAACCGACGCCTACAGTTCCCTCGATGGGGAACGCGTCCTCACCTACTCCTCTCGGGAGAGTGTACCTGATGCCAACCGTTCCTCTGGTTGGACTTTTGCCTGACGGTCCTTTGCCAGGTCTTGGATGCCGAGCTGTCCTTCGCCCGGTGCCTAGCATTCCTTCGCTAGGGCTTCAGTCCCAAGCTGTCCTTCGCATGGCGCCTAGCAGTCCTTCGCCAGGGCTTTTCATTCTGGCATTCCTTCGCCAGTTCCTAGCAATCCTTCGCTAGGGCTTTTCATTCTGGCATTCCTTCGCCAGTGCCTAGCAGTCCTTCGCTAGGGCTTTTTACTCTACACACTCAAGTGACATGTTAGATAACAAGTAAGACTTAACTTTTGAACCCTGTTGCCATTTATCAAAACACAGGTTTGACTTTGGTGCTTTCTGCACCAACAATCTCCCCCTTTTTGATTTATGGCAACCCTAGTTCAAAAAGTTAAGTTTAATCAAAAAGCTAAAAAATTTGTTCCCTCCCCTTGGAGGGAATCTCCCCCTAGTTTTTTCAAAACTTCGTGGGGTTCTAAGTTTTTATAAAGAACTTTACTTAGAATGATTTTGCACTTTGAAAACTTAAGTTTAGGTACTTTGGAAATCTTTTGATAACTTAAGTTTTAAAAGTACATAGACAAATTTTTGAAAGCATGAGTTTAGAGTACTTAACAAGAATTTGAAGCCTTAAGTTTAAAGTACTCAAAAGTTTGAAAACTTTTAAGTTAAGTACTTAGTAGTATTTGAAAAACTTAAGCACTTAGTAAACTTTTGAGATAATTTAAGTACTTAGTAAATTTTGAAATGATTTAAGTGCTTAGTAAATTTTGAAATAATTTAAGTACTTAGTAAACTTTTTGAAATAATTTAAGTACTTACTAAATTAAGTTTAAAGTACTTATGGAAGTTTTGAAAAACTTAAGCTTAAAGTACTTATAAAAGTTTTGAAAAACTTAAGCTTAAAGTACTTATAAAAGTTTTGAAAGACTTAAGCTTAAAGTACTTATAAAAGTTTTGAAAAACTTAAGCTTAAAGTACTTATAAAAGTTTTGAAAAACTTAAGCTTAAAGTACTTATAAAAGTTTTGAAAGACTTAAGCTTAAAGTACTTATAAAAGTTTTGAAAAACTTAAGCTTAAAGTACTTATAAAAGTTTTGAAAAACTTAAGCTTAAAGTACTTTTGAATAACTTAGTACTTAATAAGCTTAAGTACTTAGTAGGTTTTTCTTAAAACAAAAGACTTAAGTATTTCTAGAAAGGTTTTGAAAAGCTTTGAAAAGTAGCTAACTTTTTGAAAAAAATTTTGAGAGTTTGAAAAAAATTTGAAAAATTTGAACTCTCTCCTTTCCTATCTCTCCCCCTTTGCCATATATAAAAAACAGATAGATATTGCAGAAATTAAATTGCATAAAAGAAATGACTTTCATAAAGGAAAAATATTCGTATGATTTTGTTGTACTGAACCAAGACTTAGACCAAATCAGTTAATTTTCTCTTGTAGGGACCTGTCTAACCCATTTAGCTACTTACTAACTGTTATAAGCAGTGGTTTTCGCTAGGGTTAGTCAAGTTAAGTGTTTCTGTTCAAGTTAGATTTTCTAAATTTGACACTTAACTGGATTGTTGTAAAAGTTGTATTTAGTGCCCCAATTACTGCAGATGCACTGACTTAAAGCATCTTGAATTAAGGCAAAGACCTAAGCATCTCAACCCTTTCTAGGTTATCAACCAAAAGTACCCTAAGGTGCTTGTGAGATGCTGGCTTCTAAATCTATAGGTGCATGCAGTTCTAGGGTTAGGGCCTAAGCTAAGTCCATTTGCGAAAAAGCCCTAGTTTTGAAAGGGGGTAGTTTTGAAAGAAAATTAAATCGAAAAAGATTTAAAACAAACTGATTTTGAAATTAAGTAAAATAGTTTTTCAAAATTCTATTTTTAGAAACTGATTTTTAAATCAAGTAAAGCAGTAAAAAAAATCAACAGTAGAGTTAATCTATTCTACAGAGCACAATCCTAACTGCCTTCTTAGTGAGCTGAACTCAGACTCAGGTAATGGTTTTGTGAATATATCAGCTATGTTAGATTTTGAGCCTATATGGTTAAGTACTATCTCACCCCTGGCTACATGGTCTCTTACGAAGTGATGTTTAACTTCTATATGTTTTATTCTGGAATGTTGGATTGGGTTCTTAGTTAGATTGATTGAACTTATATTGTCAATAAATACCTGAGTTTGGGTGTAGTTGAGCTGGAAGTCCTTAAGAGTGTGCATCATCCATAAAAGTTGTGCTACACATTCTCCTAAGGCTACATACTCAGCTTCAGTTGTGGACAGAGCCACACAGTGTTGTTTTCTGCTGCACCAACTTACTAGACTATTTCCTAATAGTTGGCATCCTCCACTTGTGCTCTTTCTATCTAATTTACAACCAGCATAGTCAGAATCCGAGTATCCTGACAAATTGAAGGTTGAGGTTCTAGGATACCAAATCCCTACATTTAGGGTGCCCTTTACATATCTTAGTATTCTTTTTAGGGCTGTTAAGTGTGTTTCCTTAGCACAGGTTTGGTATCTAGCACACATCCCTACAGCAAAAAGAATGTCAGGTCTGCTGGCTGTAAGGTACAGTAGACTACCTATCATACTTCTATACAGTTTGAGGTCTACTAGCTTACCATCAGGGTCACTATCTATTTTTACATTATTTGCCATGGGGGTATTTATGCTTTTAGAGTTATCCATTTTAAATTTCTTTATTAACTCTTTAGCATATTTAGATTGATGGACGTAGTTTCCATCTCTAGTTTGTTTGATTTGTAGTCCTAGGAAAAAGGTAAGCTCACCAACCAAGCTCATTTCGAATTCATTTTCCATTATCTTTACAAACTCTTTTAGGAAGTTTGTGTTGGTGGATCCAAAGATTATATCATCTACGTAAATTTGGGCAATAAATATATCTTTTCCTAGGGTTTTAATAAATAATGTTGAGTCAATTTGTCCTTATTTAAATTCTTTAGAAGTTAAGTAAGTTGATAAACGTTCATACCAGGCCCTAGGTGCTTGTTTTAACCCATATAGTGCTTTAGTTAATTTGTAAACATGGTCAGGTTTGTCTAAGTCCTCAAACCCAGGGGGTTGTCCTACATAAACTTCTTCTTTAATGAACCAATTTAGGAAGGCTGACTTTACATCCATTTGGTATAGCTTAAATCCTTTATGGGATGCAAAGGCTAACAACATTCTAATGGACTCAAGTCTAGCTACTGGGGCATATGTTTCATCGTAATCTAATCCCTCTACTTGGCTGAATCCCTTGGCTACTAAGCGGGCTTTATTTTTAACTATTTCTCCTTGATCATTTAGCTTATTCCTAAAGACGCACTTAGTGTCTATGATGGATTTGCCTACAGGTTTAGGCACTAGTTCCCAGACTTGGTTTCTCTCAAATTGGGCTAATTCTTCTTGCATAGCTATGATCCAATCAGGGTTAGGTAGGGCTTCATCTATAGTTTTGGGTTCTATTTTTGATATCATAGCTATTTGACTAAGGTTTCTATAGGAGGATCTAGTCCTGACTCCTAGAGTTGGATCACCCATAATTTGATCGGTTGGGTGACTAAGTCTGGGTTTCTTGGTTCTCCTAGAACTTGGTTCAGCCTCAGGTCCGGCTGGTCGGTTTGGTTCATTGTTCGATTCGGCTCTTTGGGCTGGTTCATTTGTTGGTTCAGTTGACTCATTAATTGGTTCAATAGTTAGTTCGTTTAAGGATTCAATTAAGGGTTCACTAGTTTGTTCATTATTTTCTTGATCAGAATTTGATGAAGTTAGGTTTGGATTATCAGATGTTGAGTTGACTTCTTCATCAAATATTAAGTTAGTTATTTCCTCAATTTTCTTAGTTTGCTTGTTGTAGACTCTATAGGCTCTACTTGTGGTTGAGTATCCTAGGAAGATACCTAGGGTTGATTTGGATTGAAATTTCCCTAAGTAATCTTTGGTGTTTAGGATATGAACTTTGCATCCAAAGACCCTTAGGTAGTGTAGATTTGGGAGCCTATGGTAGTACAGTTCATAGGGTGTTTTGTTGTGTCGCTTGTTAATCAAAATCCAATTTTGGATGTAACAAGCCGTACTAATCGCTTCTGCCCAATATTGGTTTGCTAAGCTAAATTCGTTGAGCATCGCCCTAGCGGCTTCTTGTAAGGTTCTATTCCTTCTTTCGACTATCCCATTTTGTTGGGGGGTTCTAGGACATGAAAATTCATGTAAATACCCATTGACCTTATAGAATTCCTCGAACCGTTGATTTTCAAATTCTCCCCCGTGGTCACTCCTAAGTCTTTTAATTTTAGTATCGTTTTGATTTTCAATCAATTTACAGAAATCATTAAATAGTTTTAAGGTTTCATCTTTGGTTTTTAGAAACCTAACCCAGGTAAACCTAGAATAATCATCAACTATTACTAAGCAGTATCGGTTCCCGCTTAGTGACTTGACTCCATGTGAATCAAATAGGTCAAGGTGCAGGAGCTCAAGTGTGGTTTGAGTTAGGTCAGATTGAATTAATTTGTGATTAGATTTGGTTTGTTTACCTTGATTACATGATTCACATATTAGGTTTTCATTGTTTTTAATTTTGGGGATACCTTTGATTAGGCCAAGTTGGGTGACTTTTGAGATAGTTCTCAAATTGGTATGACCTAATCTCCTATGCCAGAGGTTCGATTGTTCTAACTGAGTTAACATACATTTGGGTACTAGGGGAAGGTTTATAGTGTATACATTATTTTTCCTAGTGCCTTTAAGCATGGTTTCTGAGTCTTGTATATTTCTAATCAGGCAGTCAGAATTGTTGAAAGTGACTATATAACCAGAATCACATAACTGACTTATGCTAAGCAAGTTAAAATTGAAGTTTTCAACCAAAAGAACTTTCTTAATAATAAAATTAGATTTAAGCTCAATATTACCTTACCCAATTACCTTGAGTGTAGCATTGTTGCCAAATGCTACTGAGCCTAGGTTCTTGAGCTTGAGTTTGGTGAACTTCAATTTATCTCCAGTCATATGTCTGGAGCAACCGCTATCCAACATCCATTGGTCCAAATCTTTATGTTCCTACACATAAAGAGTTTTATTGATTTGGATCCAATTAGAGTTAGGAATAGCTTAAATTGATTTTCACTGACTAGTCTGTCTCACCCAAATCTAGGGTTCTCAATCACGTTAGCCTTATAGGTTTTGTGAGACAGGTTTTGATAAAAGAATTTTTGAAAACCATGATTTATTTTGAAAATCTTAATTAATTTTTGAAAACATTTCAATTTATTTTGAAAGGAGATGTTTGAATCTATTACTTAACTGACAATTGTGTTAGATTTGAATTTTACAAAAAGTAATTTGAATTTGAAATTCAAAAATTAGCTTCCAGGTCTTGGCGAGGCACTAGGCCTTCTTTGGCCGTAGCCTTATTGAATCATCAACCCTTTCCTTGACAAAGCCGTTTAATGAAGTTTCATTTTCAAAATTAATCTTTGAAAAAGTTCTGGTCTAACTAGTTTGAATTTTGGATCGGTAGCTTCGGCTAGTTTCACCAGTCTAAAGAGACCAAGTGAACTTGATCTTATTAGAATTGGTTTCCCTAACGTACTATCATCTCACCTCCACCCAATACTATGTTTTCAAGTTTCAGTTAAGTTTGTTCAGTCCTTATACTAACCTAAGTCTAAGCATGGTAAGTTGCATAAATTTAAATAAACAATCAATCAGGCAAATTGCAAGAATTAAATTCTATTTGACAATAAAAATAGTTTTTAATTTGGCTCCCCCTGGACTATAACCACGATAATAATTAGGCAAGATGTGAATCTTGTCCTTGGAGATCCAATACTGATTTGATCCAGTTGGTTTGTTCAGGCACAGTTTAGGTACCCATGCCTGAACTTTACTTCTGGACTGATTCAGTACAGCAAAATAAGATCTTTGTCGGGATTTGGTTCTATAGCCAAGTCCAGATCGATTTAGAACGGACTTCTGTTTTCCAAGAATCATGTCAAGACCCTTGGAACCAGAAGTGAATCGTTCTAAGGCCGCTCTAAGATCCTTAACCTGAGTTTTCAGGGAGGAGTTCTCTTTCTCAAGTTTTTCAACTTGAGTAGGAGTTCCTTCTTGAACTTTCTCAGCTAAGGATTTAGAGTCAGCTCCCTCTTTCAGGAGTTTTACTTCCTGTCGGAGGGATTCGACTCGGAGTTTGGCTTTCGCCAAATCTTGAGAAAGATAGGAAATAAGTTCGTTCAATTGACTTTTATTGAAACCACTTACCTTGATTTTGCCGTCTTCTAAAAAGGTTAGTCTGCCGTCATCCTTTTCTGACTCTGACTCGGTCTCAACTTCTTCTGAAGCGGTCAGCGCTAGTAGGTTTGACTGGGGTTCTTCTTCTTCTTTTTCTGATGAAGATTCGTCCTAGGTTGCTTGGAGTGCTTTCTTTCTTCTTGTCTTTTTGTTCTCCTTTAGGTTTGGACACTCCGTCTTGTAGTGGCCCTTCTTCTTGCACTTGTAGCAGGTTACGTTGGGCTTGTTTTTGTTATTCGCGGGTTCAGTTGGTTCGTCCTTTCTTCGGCTTGTCCTCCGTGTGTTGGCTTGGCTCTTCAATTTTTTATAGTAGCTTCGGGCCAGTCGGACCAGCTCAGATTGATCTCCTTCTTCGTCTTCTGCGTCTGAGTCTGAGTTAGACTTGGGTTCAGGTTGAGGTTTCTTCTTTGTCGATCTTCCAATTTTTCCTGCAACAAAGGCAATTCCTTTCTCGACCATATTGGAGTTAGTTTGTTCGTGCAGTTCTAATTCGGAAAATAATTCGTCTAATTTAATTTTAGAAAGATCCCTTGAGACCTTGTATGCATCTACCATAGATTCCCACAAGGTGTTCCTAGGGAAGGCGTTTAGAGCATACCTTATTAGGTCATGGTTTTCGACCTTGTGACCTATAGTGTGAAGACCGTTCATTAATTCTTGTATGCGTGCTTGGAGTTGGGCTGCTGTTTCAGTGTTGGCCATCTTGATGGTGTAGAGTTTGTTTAGGAGCAGGTCTCTCTTACTGATCCTGGTGTCTGATGTTCCTTCATGCAGTTCGATCAGCTTTGCCCACAGCTCCTTTGCACTGTTGAAGGGGCCCACTCGGTTCAGCTCTTCTTTTGTTAATCCGCATTGGAGAGTCTGGGTCGCCTTTGCATCGGCTTCAATTTTGCGCTTTAGGGCGTTGTCCCATTCTGAGTAGGTCTGCGGTACTCCTTCGGCGTTTTTGGGGATCTCCAGTCCGGACTGGATGATGATCCACATGTCCACCTGAGTTTTCAGGTGGATCTCCATTCGACTTTTCCAGTAGGAAAAGTCTTCACCACTGAAAAGTGGAGGTCTGGTGGTGCTAAATCCTTCTTGCATGGCCATTTAATCTGAAACAGAAAACTAACAACAAAATTATTTTTTCCAAGACTAGGTCTTGGATTAGTAGTGCAGGATGAATAAAATGAAATAGCGAGGGGTGTTGCACCAACCTCGATTAATGGGAAACAGAAAATTCGAATGAAATATTTAAAGAAAACTCGAACGAGATATTTTAAAAAAAATAAAAATCCGAAAATTTTTTTTTTCAAACTGGTGGTTGCACCAAGTTTGAACTTCCCCGCTCTGATACCACTTGTTGGATCGAGAGAACAGATAGAGGGGGAGGTGAATATCGGAAATCGTTTTTCGGAAAAAACTTAGAGCAAGTACGCAGCGGAAATTAAGAAAATAAAATCACACAGAGACACGATCGATTTTACTTGGTTCGGAGCCTGGGTCGACTCCTACTCCAAGGCCCACGGTCGTTGACCGTTTACTTTGGGCAATTCTATATGAGGCACAAATACGGTTTACAAAAATGAATTACAATAGTAATGTAATAAGCGCAGAATTAAAACAACGCTCTTTGTTACCGACGTCCGAGGTAGATCAACTTTTCGGAGTGGAGGGACGTCGTAGGCTCGAGTTGGGAAGTTTCCGGAGCAGAGTGCGGGAGCAGAAGAGCGTCGAAGCGTTGATTGAAAGCGTTGTTCGAAGCTTGGGGTCGAGGGCCCTTTATATAGGGCCTGGGGGCGCCCGGGACGTCGGGGGCGCCCGCCCACTTGGCATTTGATCCGCAACTTGCTCGATCAGCGTCTGATCCCTTTACCTTCGGGATCAGGTTTGACCGGGGCACCCGGAGCGCTCGGGGCACCCACATTGACCGGGTCAAAGCTTCATCTTCTTGGCTTCGCGAGGGAGTGCTTCGATAACTAGCACTGGGGGCGCCCGCAGCGTAGGGGGCGCCCGGGAGCAGCGGGGGCGCCCGGGAGTTGAACTGTCGAAGTTGTCTTTGCTTTGTTGTGTTTTGAGTTCACCTTGGGGGCGCCCGGGACACTCCGGGCGCCCTGGTCAGCTATTGCCTCATTCCTTTGAGGCTCTTTGAGCTGCAGACACACATTCCTTCGGTCCTGCATCCAGGGTTAGTCCAAAACACAATAAAACAATAAATTATTAGTTTATACAGCCTTAGCTGTCTTGGTTCTGACTTTGGGCCTCTAAAATGGAACCCTAGGTCGAACCGACGCCTACTGTTCCCTCGATGGGGAACGCGTCCTCACCTACTCCTCTCGGGAGAGTGTACCTGATGCCAACCGTTCCTCTGGTTGGACTTTTGCCTGACGGTCCTTTGCCAGGTCTTGGATGCCGAGCTGTCCTTCGCCCGGTGCCTAGCATTCCTTCGCTGGTGCTTTAGTCCCAAGCTGTCCTTCGCCTGACGCCTAGCAGTCCTTCGCCAGGGCTTTTCATTCTGGCATTCCTTCGCCAGTGCCTAGCAATCCTTCGCTAGAGCTTTTCATTCTGGCATTCCTTCGCCAGTGCCTAGCAGTCCTTCGCTAGGGCTTTTTACTCTGCACACTCAAGTGACATGTTAGATAACAAGTAAGACTTAACTTTTGAACCATGTTGCCATTTATCAAAACACAGGTTTGACTTTGGTGCTTTCTGCACCAACAGATTGTTCAAACGCGGCATTAGGGAATCGTGAACTGGACGAGGGTTGAGGTTTGGAGGATGATGACGGGGCTTTGGACCTCGAGGCTCCCTCAGCAGGTGCCTTCCCTTTGGTAGACTTCCTAAATGTTGGAAATTTTGGGTCACGACACAAAGATTGAATCGATCAAGTGAAGTTAAGGTCAACGCACAAAGATTGAATTGATCAAGTGAAGTTAAGGTCATGACAACCACACAACCAAAATAGGATTCGGATTTGGGTTTGAGGGCACAGCACAAGAAGCACACATTATGAAACACAAGTTATGAAACTCTATGGTTAGCACAAAAATCATAAGTTATGAAATAAACAGTAAAGAAAAACCGCAAGAAAGATAAACACACTTACTTGGGTGCCATTAGAGTTGGTTGGTTGGGAGAGAAGACTTAGAGATGCGCAAGAGAGGAAGAGATCTCAGAAGGAACTCACAAGAGCTCGCAAGAGAGAAAATGCAGAGATCTCAGAAGGCTGGAACTTGCTTGAGCTTGCTGAAACTTGCACAAGAGAGGAACTCAAGAGCAAGAACTCACAACTCGCAGAGATCCCTCAGAGGAAGCAGATGCAAATCGTAGGAAGATGAGGGGAGTCAGCGCCTAGGGTTGAAGAAAGGAGAGGAAGAGTGATTTAATGGGTTAGTGGACCGATCACCAACCAAATTAAATGTTGCTAATCGGATCCACCGTCCGATCCAAGGGTACCCAGACCGATCAGGAGACCTCCTAATCGGTCAGATTGGGTTCTAATCGGTCTGTGTGACCGATTAGGGAAGTCTCTGATCGGTCTGTGGATCGATCAGAAGACTCGACAGAAAGTTTCTGTGATCATTCTGATCGATCAGTGGACCGATCAGAAGTAGCCCTGATCGGTCAGCCTAACCGATCAGGAATAGCCTGATCGGTCGGTGGATCGATCAGGTCTGATACAGAGGCTTTCTGTGTATTTCTTACCGAAACTTCCTGATCGGTCTATTGGACCGATCAGAAGCATCTCTAATTGGTCTGCCTGACCGATCAGGAATAGCCTGATCGGTCGAGGGACCGATCAGAAGCATCTTTGATCGGTCTACCTAACCGATCAGGAACAGCCTGATCGGTCGGGGGACCGATCAGGTTTGGTTTATCAGGATTTTACTAGGATTCTGATCAGATCTTCCTGACAGTTCTGTTGACTGAACAGGTATTGCCTGATCGGTCGGAGTGACAGATCAGGTAGAGTCCTGGTCGGTCGATGGACCGATCAGGATCGTCACAGAAGCAGAAACCATAATATGAAGTGATTCCTGATCGGTCTACGGACCGATCAGATTTCAGAGAAATGTCTGAAACCTGATCGATTCAAACACCCCTTTCATATTCTAAAACAATCAGATCTCATTCTTTGATCCTGGAGATGATCTCTTAACTAGAGTTTATTCCTCGAATCAAGAATCCTTATGATTCTACAACCTCTCTATTGTAAAAACAATGCTCCAACCAAGTGAAGTCTAATTCAATCAGAATATCCAACCAATCGAAATCAAGTTTGTACCAAAAACAAAACTCCAATCAAGTTTCCTTGATTGAAATGTCCAAGTATGTTCTTGGAACCAAATACACATGTATTATGCATTGATTTTCCCCATATTTGGTCAACTTAATGATTTTGTCTCTTCAACCTAATTGCTCAAGGGATGCATGAACATTTTGAGTAATTAGGTTGATCCTAACATCTCACCCCATTTCTAGCAAACAAAAATATTTTGTTAAACCTTATAGTTTGTGTACGATGTCCCCAAGTTGTCCAACAATTGTTGCCCAACAATTTTGAAATGATCACGAAGGGTTTTGACAATCCTACTGAGCACGACACATTCCCAACTCCCTCCTTAGGAAACTAAATTGATTTTCGGGGAGTGGTTTAGTGAAAATGTCAGTTAGATTAGATTTTGACTCCACATATGAGAGTACAATATCTCCTCTAGCAACATGATCCCTAATGAAGTGGTGACGCACTTCAATGTGTTTGGTCCTTGAATGGTGGACTGGATTCTTTGTAAGGTTTATTGTGCTTATGTTATCACACAACACTTGCACACCCTTGTAGGATAATCCATAGTCCTCTAGTGTGTGTATCATCCACAACAATTATGATACACTCTCTCCCATGGCGATATACTCTGCCTCGGTCGTGGAGAGAGCAACACAATATTGCTTCCGACTTGACCAACTTACTAAAGATGATCCTAAAAATTGGCAACCCCCACTTGTGCTCTTCCGATCCAACTTGCACCCAGCATAGTCAGAATCGATATAGCCAATTAAGTCAAACGACTGTATGGGGGTACCAAAGACCGACTCCAATTGTGCCCTTAAGGTATCTCAAGATTCTCTTTACAGCAATTAAATGAGATTCCTTGGCACAGACTTGGTATCTAGCGCACATACCCACAGCAAAAACAATATCAGGGCGACTAGCTGTGAGATATAGCAAACTACCTATCATACTTCGATATTGGGTTAGGTCAACGGGCTTCCCACTCTCATCATTGTCTAACCTCGTGTTTGTCGCCATGGGAGTGGTTACCTCTTTAGAGTCATTCATATTGAATTTTTTGAGCATCTCTTGAGTGTATTTAGATTGATGCACATGGATTCCATCTCGAGTTTGTTTGATTTCAAGTCCAAGGAAGAAAGTCAATTCTCCTACAAGACTCATCTCAAATTCACTCTCCATGTGTCCAATAAACTTATTCAAATAACCCTTGTTGTTGGAGCCACAAATTATGTCATCGACATATACTTGGGCTACAAATATATCGTCACCATCTCTTCGTAGAAATAGTGTAGGGTCTATTTGTCCTCTTACGAAGCCTTTTCCAATTAGGAATATCGACAACCGCTCATACCAAGCCCAAGGTGTTGGATCGAGTGAAACGATAGAGGGGGGGGGGTGAATATCGTAAAACGTTTTCGGATTAAAAATAAGAGCATATGCAACGGAAAATTAAATCACAACACAAAGACGCAAGCAGTTTACTTGGTTCGGAGTCGCGGTCGGCTCCTACTCCAAGGCCCACGGTCGTTGACTGTTTACTGCGGGCAATTCTATATGTGCGCAAAACCAGTTTACAAAATGTATTACAAGAAATGGTACAGTAAACATAAAGTAGCTCTTCGTTACCGACGTCCGGTGTAGATTATATTTTCGGAGCAGAGGGACGTCGTCGGCGCTTGTATCTCGAGTCGGGAGGTTTCCGGAGCAGAGCGCGGGAGCAGAAGAGCGTGAATGCGTTGGAAGAATTGATTGTTCGAAGCCTTGGGGTCGAGGGCCTTTTTATAGCCCCCAGGGGTGCCCGGAACGTCGGGGGCGCCCCCCATGTGTCAGCTGATCCGAGTTCCTCTCGGTCAGCTCTGATCCCTTCAAACTCGGGATCAGGCTTTGACGGGGGCGACCGGGACGCTGGGGGCGCCCGGGTTGACCGGGTCAACTCTTATCCGTTGGCTTCGCTGGCTCCCGCTTCGTTAGCTTGAATTGGGGGTGCCCGGACCATCCGGGGCCCCCGGGAGCATGGGGGCGCTCGGGAGCATGGGGGCGCCCCGCCCATGAGATGTCGAAGCACTTCTTTTGCTTCATCTATTTTGTATTCACCTTGGGGGCACCCGGGACACTCGGCTACTCAGCTACTGCCTCACTCCTTTGAGGCTCTCTGAGCTGCAGACACTCGTTCCTTCGGTCCTGCTTCCAGGGTCAGTCCAAAACAACATAAAGCAATAATATGTTAGTTTTATACAGCCTTAGCTGTCTTGGTTCTGACTTTGGGTCTCCTAAATGGAGCCCTAGGTCGAACCGACGCCTACTGTTCCCTCGACTGGGAACGCGTCCTCACCTACTCCTCTCGGGAGAATTTACCTGATGCCAACTAGCTCCTCCGGTTGGACTTTTGCTTAGCGGTCCTTTGCCAGGTCTTGGATACCAAGCTGTCCTTCGCCCGGTGCCTAGTGTTGGGTTTTTCGGGCCGCGAAAATCGCCTTTTCGCGTCGCGGAAACCCCGAGAACCCAAAGCCATGGATCTCGTCCAAAAAAAAAATTCCGAAACAAAAATTCACGTATTCATTTCATGCTCAAAACTCGATCTACTCCTAGATCTAAAGAGGGATAAACCATTTTACCTTTGGTGCGTGCCCCGCTTAATCCCGCTCGTTCCTTTTGGATGTCGGATCTCTAGGACGTCAAGTGTCGTCCCTCTAGAAGTATCCACGCGAACAAAGTGGATGGAGGAAACCCTTTAGGTGTGCTAGCACCTTTCAAGGGTTCGGCCAAGAGGAGAAGAAGAAGAAGAGCTCCAACACTTGGAGGAGGAAGAAGAGAAGACACACACAATGAGAAAAATGGAACAAAACATTGTTTTGTTCTCTCATTGTGGCCGGCCACATAATGGCCATTAATGGCCATTAAGTGGCCGGCCATAATGGCCATTAATGGCCATTAAGTGGCCTGCCATAACCCCCTTTCAATTTGAATTCAAATTCAAATGGGGGTTACAACCTTTGGAGATGATGTGGAGCATCATCATTGGTCAAATACCAAGCCAAGTCATCACTTGATCAAGTCAAGGTGAGGTGGCCTTTTGGTCAAGTCAAACTTGCCTTTTATGGACTTTCCATATTTAGTCAAGTCAAACTTGACTCCATTTCTTCTCCCATGTCAAGTCTAACTTGAAGTGGAACCAAGTCAAGTCAAACTTGATTTGGATTTGGGTCAAGTCAAACTTGCCTTTTATGGACTTTCCATATTTAGTCAAGTCAAACTTGACTCCATTTCTTCTCCCATGTCAAGTCTAACTTGAAGTGGAACCAAGTCAAGTCAAACTTGATTTGGATTTGGGTCAAGTCAAACTTGCCTTTTATGGACTTTCCATATTTAGCCAAGTCGAACTTGACTTCATTTTTTCTCCATCTATTTGTTCTTTGCGTGTGACCCTATAGGTTCTTGTAACGTTGGCAATGCTTCTAACCTCTTAGAAACATAAGCAATGAGCGGTATCTAGCAACACATCATTGCTACCCAAGTTACAAGAATGTTGAGATCCAACATCACCAATGTGACTACTAATTATGACTTTCATAATATGTGACAATGTCCTTCTATCGTCGATATCTAGATTGATCTTCTATGAAGCATAGACCGTGTCATCCTCCAATCAATCTATGTGTCTTGAACTCCAAGTAGACTCACTATAATCAAATAAGCTCAATATCTCATATTGCCTTATTTGGGCATGACCATGCACTTAGTGATCTCACTCTATCAAGACTATGATATCTCTCCCGTCATATAGGAGGGATAGATCCCATCTACATCACTCACATCCCTCCGCATAATTTGTTACATACCCAGTAATCACCTTTATAGTCCACCCAGTTACGGATGACGTTTGACGAAACCAAAGTACATAACTCCTTATGTAGGGAACTATGGTGACTTCAGGTCTAAGGACTAATAGTCATACTAATAGTCACATGAGAAAGTATATGACACTCATATAACGATCCATGATACTTTCTCATGGTGGGTCATTCAGTATACATTCTCCAATGCATACTCATGTGTCAACTTGATATCTCATATCCATGACTTGTGAGATCAAGTCATCGTGTTGACCTACATGCTAGTCTCTATGCATTAACATTGTCCCTGAATGTTAATACTTGACTAGGAATAATTAAGAGTAGTGTTCTCTATATCATCTCACTATCGATTCAACCAATCGATTGATATATATATGAACCTACTACCAAGGACGTTATTACACTTAGTTATTTGACACCAATACAAGTAAGTATAATAACCATAATCAAATGCCTTTATATATATATTTGAAATATGATACAATGAGTCCATACAACAACCATCACATGATTGACTCTAGGGCTCTCACTAACAATCTCCCACTAGAACTAGTGCCAATCACTGTAGTATCTAATACCCAATGACCTAGTGTGACCATCATGCTTGGTCTGTGCCAAAGCCTTGGTCAAGGGATCTGCAATGTTAGCCTCTGTGGGTACTCTACATATGTTCACATCTCCTCGATCGATGATCTCTCGAATGAGATGGAAACGCCGTAGTATGTGTTTGGTCCGCTGGTGTGAACGAGGTTCCTTAGCCTGCGTAATAGCTCCATTGTTGTCACAATAGAGCTGTACTGGGTCGGCTATGCTAGGAACCACTCCAAGCTCAGTAATGAACTTGCGGATCCAAACTGCCTCCTTTGCTGCCTCAGATGCAGCAATGTACTCAGCTTCTGTTGTAGAATCAGCAACTGTATCCTGCTTTGAACTCTTCCAGCTGACAGCGCCACCATTTAAGCAAAACACGAACCCTGACTGCGATCTGTAGTCATCCTGGTCAGTTTGGAAGCTTGCATCACTGTAACCTTTTACAGTTAGCTCCTCTTCGCCTCCAAATATCAAGAAATATTCTTTAGTCCTTCTCAAGTACTTAAGAATATTCTTGACTGCTATCCAGTGACGTTCACCTGGATCTGACTGGTATCTGCTCGTCATGCTCAAAGCATACGAGACATCAGGACGAGTACATAACATGGCGTACATGATAGATCCTATGGCTGAGGCATAAGGGATCTTGCTCATGTGGTCTCTCTCCTCTCTAGAAGAGGGACCTTGAGTCTTCGAAAGACTCACGCCATGTGACATTGGAAGATTTCCCTTCTTGGAATTCTGCATACCAAACCGTTGCAAAACGGTGTCAATGTATGTACTCTAACTTAGGCCAAGCAATCTCTTAGATCTATCTCTATAGATCTTTATGCCTAGAATATAGGCTGCTTCACCTAAGTCTTTCATTGAGAAGGAATTCCCCAACCAAGTCTTCACAGACTGTAGTGAAGGAATGTCATTCCCAATGAGTAGTATGTCATCTACATACAAAACAAGGAAGACAACTGTGCTCCCACTAACCCTTTTGTAGATACAAGGTTCATCTTCATTCTTGATGAAACCAAACTGTTTGATTGCATCATCGAATCGAAGATTCCAGCTTCGAGAAGCTTGCTTTAGTCCATAAAGGGACTTATGCAGCTTGCATACTCTACCAGTATGCTTTGGATCTACAAAACCCTCAGGTTGTGTCATGTACACTTCCTCGAGGAGGTTTCCATTCAGAAACGCAGTTTTGACATCCATCTGCCAGATCTCATAATCGTGGTATGCTGCAATAGCAAGCAAGATCCTAATGGACTTGAACATCGCGACTGGAGAAAAAGTTTCATCATAGTCAATACCATGAATTTGCTTGAAACCTTTAGCTACTAGTCTACCCTTATCAGACAAAAGAAATGAGTATCTCTCAGGCTGACGACGTACCCTATCAGACCTGCGAAGAGGTAGGTCTACATGAACAGGTTGTTGTTCCACAGCTTCTTGTGCAACAACCTCATCAACCACCACACTTTGTGGTTCCTGTTCAACTTCCATCAAGGCTTCAGTGCTATTGTCCATGTCTTGAACTTCTTCAAGACTGAACGTACTCCCACTAGTCTTTCTATAAACAAAGTCCCTTTCTAGAAATACTCCAGTCTTAGCAACAAACACTTTGTGCTGACTAGGAATGTAGAAGTAGTATCCCTTCGTTTCCTTGGGATACCCTATGAAATAACACTTATCAGATTTGGGTCCCAGTTTGTCTGAGACTTGACGTCGCACGTAAGCCTCACAACCCCAAACCCTCATGAAAGACATCTTGGGACTCCTCCCTGTCCATATCGTATATGGTGTCTTCATGACAGCCTTTGATGGAACACGGTTTAGTGTGAACGCTGCCGTGTCTAGAGCATATCCCAAAAGGATATAGAAAGATCTGCGTGACTCATCATAGATCGTACCATATCTAATAAGGTACGATTCCTCCTTTCGGATACACCATTCCACTGTGGTGTTCCAGGGGGAGTGAGTTGGGATAGAATCCCACACTCAGCTAGGTAGTCACGAAACTCATGGCTCAAGTATTCTCCACCTCGATCTGATCGAAGTATCTTAATACTCTTGCCAAGTTGGTTCTGTACTTCATTTCTGAATTCTTTGAACTTTTCAAAGGATTCTGACTTATGTGTCATCAAATACACATAGCCATATCTACTGAAGTCATCAGTAAATGTGATGAAGTACCTGTAACCACCTCTGGCAGCGACATTGAAAGGGCCACATACATCACTATGTATGAGTCCTAACAAGTCTGTCGCTCTTTCGCTATGTCCACTAAAGGGAGTCTTAGTCATCTTGCCTAGAAGGCATGACTCGCATGTCTCATATGACTCAAAATCAAATGAGTCCAGCAAACCATCCTTATGGAGCTGGGACAAGCGACTCTGATTTATGTGGCCTAAGCGACAGTGCCAGAGATAGGTTGGGTTCAACTCATTTGATCTCAACCTCTTGGTATTCACGTTATAGATAGGGCTCTCTAAGTCTAGAATATAGAGATCATTCATCAGATGTGCGCTACAATAGAACATATCCTTTTAAATAAACAGAACAACATTTGTCCTTTATTATGAATGAAAAACCTTTGTTATCTAAACATGAAACTGAAATGATATTCTTTGTTAGTACAGGTACATAACAACAGTTATTCAATTCTAGTACAAGCCCAGAGGGTAGAGATAGAAAGTAAGTCCCTATAGCAACAGCAGCAACCCTTGCTCCATTGCCTACTCGTAGGTCCACCTCGCCCTTGGCCAATGCCCTGCTATTTCTCAGCGCCTGCACATTAGTACAAATGTGAGAAGCACACCCAGTATCTAATACCCATGATGTAGAAATAGAAAGGTTGACTTCTATAACATTTATACCTGAAGTAGAAGTCTCACTTCTCTTCTTCTTCAGATCTTCCAGGTATACCTTGCAGTTCCGCTTCCAATGCCCAGTCTTACCGCAGTGGAAGCAGGTAGCATCCTTAGCAACCCCACCTTTAGGTTTGAGTGTTGAAGAGCTGGCTTTGCCCTTGGTTTGGGTCTTACCCTTACCTTTGGGCTTCCACTTGCCCTTACCCTTACCCTTTTGTACCATTAGGACGGTACTGGACTTGGCAGTGGTGAGATTAGGCTCAGCAGTTCTTAACATGTTGAGTATCTCGGGCAGTGGTTTGTCTAATTCGTTCATGTTGTAGTTCATGACGAATTGACGGTAACTCACTGGCAACGATTGCAGGATCAGATCGGTAGCCAGCTCTTGGCCCAAAGGGAACCCCAACCTCTCGAGGTTCTCGACGTACCCAATCATCTTGAGTACGTGAGTACCTACTGGGGTTTCCTCTTTCATCTTGCATGAAAAGAGGACCTGAGTCACTTCGAACCGCTCATGCCTTGCCTGCCCTTGATATAGTTGCTTGAGATGGCCAATCATATCAAAAGCATTCATTTTCTTGTGTTGCTTCTGAAGCTCAGGAGACATACAGCATAGCATTGGGCATGACACGTCTAACGCGTCATCTAGATGCTTCTGATGAGCATCTCTAACACTACGAGCGGTAGAGGCTGGTGGTGCATCAGGAACTGCTTGCTCCAGAACGTACAGCTTACGTTCCTGCGTGAGGACTATCCTCAGATTCCTGTACCAGTCCAGGAAATTAGCTCCTAGGAGCTTGTCCTTCTCATGAACAGATCGTAGAGAGAGAGTGTTCGTGTTTGACATGGTAATCTACAACATAAAATGCAGAAAATAAATATCCACCATTGTATCATATTTTATTTATCATTTAACTAGGCCTTTAATTAAATGATGCTCCCACTGAATTATAAGGCTTTGGTAGAATCGAGTCATAGATGTGGTAAAACCACACTACTAGATCCACACCAACTAACTATAATTCTCGTAGGTCAAGATCCACATCATACTACGCCTTGAGTTAGCTTTGGCTAAATTGCTCAAGACTTAGTATGATCGGTAGGTACTAATTACCAATTACATCTCTATGCAACTCCTGTTTATAGGATCAAGAATTAACATTTATGAATAATCTTGAGTTAGCTTTGGCTAAATCTCCCAAGACTATTGATAAATGCGATCTTGTCCTACCTTTCCAACTATTGGAGTATGCCTATAGTTAGGCTCGATCCAATTGAGCTAACTAGTTACTCAATCTAATTGAGCTCAATCTAACCCAAGCGTGATAGGCGGGACCAAGGTTGTCCCTCCGCATCCCACCAAGATTAAATGCATTGCTCTGCTTTGGCAGATTCAACAATCGCATATGATCGTGGTAGTGATGGGTATCAAGGCTCGTTAGGCATATACGAGTTGATTTCGATTTAGATCTAATCTAATCGTTGATGTGCATTCTATTTAGGCATTTATTAAATCTAATTTAACCTAAATGTGTATTAGGTGCACATCAAGATGTGGTTCCCACATTACATGTGCATCACATACACTCATGTATATTCTATTCTATACTAACATGCATCACATACATATAAGCAAAAATAAAATATACAAGAAAATTAAAGTGTGATTAGTCATGACCCTACTAAGATCTTCTCAAGCCAATGAGAAGATCCTTTGGTCAACCTAGGGTCTAGGCAGCAGCTTCTCCAAGCTCCTCCTTCCAGAACCCCATGTGTTGTCGGCTTGCTTCCCACGAGTCCGTCTTCTCTAGAATTTCCTTCATCTTCAATTTTGTACATTACAAAATTTATACTCGAGTTACATTCGAGTCTTAAACTAATTTTAACAGAAATAATAAATAAAAGGCCGACACGCAGGTCGCAATCACAATACAATACACACAACACAAATAACGGCACGCAGGCCGTAATATGAATTACACACATATTTTAATCTAATTAAAATAGGGTCTTGGGCCATGACCATCACACTACTGTACATAATTCAAAATTATGTATTTTACAGAAATTTATCTAATTTTTCTATGTATTTTACGAATTTTATGAGTCACAACTCCACGGCAGTCCCGTTAAGCGGGTTTCGGGCACAATCACGTGACAAGGCCCCTTGCGGGGTTAGGGGCGGCGCCCCTACTCACGAAATTAATTTCGTGAGTGTCGTATCGCGATCTAACATTGCCTAACCCGCTGTCCCAAAATCTATTTGGGCGAAACTTGCCGTTTCGGAGAAGTTTTTCTCGGTGGTCGAAGTGTACAAGTGCTTCGCACTCGTTGCTTCGCCTCTACGAGAAAAATACTCATAAAATCCTAAAAATTAAAAAAATTACAGAATCATAAACTACTCTAAATTTTGTATCCCATACAAAAAATAAATAAATACGTGCTTCGCACGTGGCTCTGATACCACTGTTGGGTTTTTCGGGCCGCGAAAACCGCCTTTTCGCGTCGCGGAAACCCCGAGAACCCAAAGCCATGGATCTCGTGCGAAAAAAAAATTCCGAAACAAAAATTCACGTATTCATTTCATGCTCAAAACTCGATCTACTCCTAGATCTAAAGAGGGATAAACCATTTTACCTTTGGTGCGTGCCCCGCTTAATCCCGCTCGTTCCTTTTGGATGTCGGATCTCTAGGACGTCAAGTGTCGTCCCTCTAGAAGTATCCACGCGAACAAAGTGGATGGAGGAAACCCTTTAGGTGTGCTAGCACCTTTCAAGGGTTCGGCCAAGAGGAGAAGAAGAAGAAGAGCTCCAACACTTGGAGGAGGAAGAAGAGAAGACACACACAATGAGAAAAATGGAACAAAACATTGTTTTGTTCTCTCATTGTGGCCGGCCACATAATGGCCATTAATGGCCATTAAGTGGCCGGCCATAATGGCCATTAATGGCCATTAAGTGGCCTGCCATAACCCCCTTTCAATTTGAATTCAAATTCAAATGGGGGTTACAACCTTTGGAGATGATGTGGAGCATCATCATTGGTCAAATACCAAGCCAAGTCATCACTTGATCAAGTCAAGGTGAGGTGGCCTTTTGGTCAAGTCAAACTTGCCTTTTATGGACTTTCCATATTTAGTCAAGTCAAACTTGACTCCATTTCTTCTCCCATGTCAAGTCTAACTTGAAGTGGAACCAAGTCAAGTCAAACTTGATTTGGATTTGGGTCAAGTCAAACTTGCCTTTTATGGACTTTCCATATTTAGTCAAGTCAAACTTGACTCCATTTCTTCTCCTATGTCAAGTCTAACTTGAAGTGGAACCAAGTCAAGTCAAACTTGATTTGGATTTGGGTCAAGTCAAACTTGCCTTTTATGGACTTTCCATATTTAGCCAAGTCGAACTTGACTTCATTTTTTTTCTTCATCTATTTGTTCTTTATGTGTGACCCTATAGGTTCTTGTAACGTTGGCAATGCTTCTAACCTCTTAGAAACATAAGCAATGAGCGGTATCTAGCAACACATCATTGCTACCCAAGTTACAAGAATGTTGAGATCCAACATCACCAATGTGACTACTAATTATGACTTTCATAATATGTGACAATGTCCTTCTATCGTCGATATCTAGATTGATCTTCTATGAAGCATAGACCGTGTCATCCTCCAATCAATCTATGTGTCTTGAACTCCAAGTAGACTCACTATAATCAAATAAGCTCAATATCTCATATTGTCTTATTTGGGCATGGCCATGCACTTAGTGATCTCACTCTATCAAGACTATGATATCTCTCCCGTCATATAGGAGGGATAGATCCCATCTACATCACTCACATCCCTCCGCATAATTTGTTACATACCCAGTAATCGCCTTTATAGTCCACCCAGTTACGGGTGACGTTTGACGAAACCAAAGTACATAACTCCTTATGTAGGGAACTATGGTGACTTCAGGTCTAAGGACTAATAGTCATACTAATAGTCACATGAGAAAGTATATGACACTCATATAACGATCCATGATACTTTCTCATGGTGGGTCATTCAGTATACATTCTCCAATGCATACTCATGTGTCAACTTGATATCTCATATCCATGACTTGTGAGATCAAGTCATCGTGTTGACCTACATGCTAGTTTCTATGCATTAACATTGTCCCTGAATGTTAATACTTGACTAGGAATAATTAAGAGTAGTGTTCTCTATATCATCTCACTATCGATTCAACCAATCGATTGATATAGATATGAACCTACTACCAAGGACGTTATTACACTTAGTTATTTGGCACCAATACAAGTAAGTATAATAACCATAATCAAATGCCTTTATATATATATATGAAATATGATACAATGAGTCCATACAACAACCATCACATGATTGGCTCTAGGGCTCTCACTAACACCTAGCAGTCCTTCGCTAGGGCTATGTATCCTGGCATTCCTTCACCACGTGCCTAGCATTCCTTCTCTAGGGCTTTGTATCCTGGCAGTCCTTCGCAGGTGCCTAGCATTCCTTCGCTAGGGCTTTGTATCCTGGCAGTCCTTCGCCAGGTGCCTAGCAGCCCTTCGCTAGGACTTTGTTTCCTGGCAGTCCTTCGCCAGGTGCCTACCAGCCATTCGCTAGGTCTTTTCCAGCACACTTAGTAAACATCATTAGATCACAAATAGAGCTTAAGTTTGAACCCTTTGCCAATATCAAAACAAGGTTCGATATGATGCTTTCTGCACCAACAATCTCCCCCTTTTTGATTTATGGCAACACAATTCAATGTTAAGTTAAAAATTTATAACAGTTAAGAACATAAGGTAAACAATGAAGTATAACTGTTTATGAACAGAATAAATAGAGTTGAAAAAAAATTCTTTATTTCTCATACTCCCCCTAAAACCCTGAATACTTGTGTTATAAAACACTTAAAACACTTAACTTTGACCTTTCCTCCCCCTTTGATATATATCAAAAACATACATGGGTGAACAAGGTTTCTAATAGGGAATTTTACTAAAGTAAATTCAAGTCATGGATTTAACAATTTCCCAAAAACATAGTTGTCGAGAAACACTTTAATTAAAACGTGACAACTCTTCTCCTTATATTTTAGGATATATTTTTTTAAAAGAACTTCAAAAACATAATTTTCAAGAAAAAACTTAACTGTAGCTTACTTTAGCCAACATTTTGAAAATAACTTTCTTTTAAAAAGTTTCAACTTTTGCACACATAGAAAAATTACTTTGAAACATATTTTGTGCATTTAAAACTATTTAAAAAAATCTTTAAATGGACAAGTTTTTGCCAAAACAAAGATTTGTTTACTAAGAAAACTTTACTTAGAAACATTTACAAAAAGATGCTCTTAGAAATTTTTGAAAGCACACTTAGAAATTCAACTTTGCTTTTTGAATAAGAGAAAGCTTTTGAAAAACATTTTGATTTTGAACAATTTGAGCTTTTTCTCTCCTTAGCTGTTTATTAATAAAGAAATATATTTTGAAAGAAGTCTTAAGATGAAAAAAATTATGTATCAGAGCCTATGAGTTTTGAAAACATAAAAATACTTAGTATAACTCTTGAAAGCTTAGCAAAAAGCTTAAATTGCACCAACAAGGCTCCACTTTGAAAGGTATTGTGCAATTTTGAAAAAAGATTTTGTATTTATAGGCAAATCTTTAGAAAATTCACGTACTTAGAATACTATTGCCTTAGAAAAGTATTAGTACTTTTTGAAGACATTATATTTTGAAAAATATAAGTACTTTTGAAAGATAATATTAAAGAATTTAATTTTATTTTGAAAATACAATACTTGATTTGGTTTCTTTTCCAGTCTGACATAATCCTAGGAAACCTTGTTAACTACAAGGACATTTTCCTAAGTGTCCTGGAAATTTCTCCAACCCAAGTAAATATTATTTCAAAAATAATTTCATAAGCCACAAGAATTTTGAAAAAAATAAAATAATAGTTTTTGAAAAAAAATTATTTAAGTTTTCAAAAGGATTTTAAACGTGTAGTGCATGAAAACATATAATTTTGAAAATATTCAATAATTCTTTTAATTTGATCTCCCCCTAAACATGACCCAGTCCTAGGAAGCTTGTTGACTACAAGCGATCTTCCTCTGAGTTTTAAGATTTGATTTAAATTATAAGAATTATCTAATAACTTCAAAATTAATAATTACCAAGAAAAATTTCAGATATTCTTCTTTTGACTCAAACTCCCCCTAAATTTGACACAACCTAGGAGTCCTTGTAGATCATGAAGTGGACCTTCCTCTGTGTCTTTAGGGTTTATTAAAATCAAAAGAATAATTTTGAACAATCTTCTGAGTATGATAACTTTCAAGATAACTTTTTGAAAACATAACTTTAAATGATAGCACAGTTTTTGAAAATCATGATGATAATTTTTCAACGAGATAGTAATATCGAGGGTTTTTGAATAAGTTTTAAAGCATAAGGTTTTTGAAAAATCTGAATTTTTCGAAAAAGATTAAGAAGAACTCCCTCTGTATCCGACACAGTCTGTCTTTTATCTAAGTTCCTTAAGGGACTTCAGTGTTGACCAGGTTGACTAGGGTTTGACTATGTTGACCAAGGTTAACTCAGTTTACTAAGTTTGACCGATTAATAACTAAATCAAACAAGCCTTAGATTCTATCTAAAATGTGTCTATTGTGATATTTAACATGAAATTCACTATTTTAAAAAAATAGGGTACAATAAACTAAATTAATTTGCAAAATAGAGATAATTTTGAATAACTTTTGCACACCTTTTTATTTAAAAGGATAGTGAATTATGCTTTTAGGACCTAGATGTCTCACCCAGTTCTACGTGATCAAGCATGTTAACCTTATGGTTTTATGAGACAAATTTTAGTAGAAATAAGAAGTTATTTTGAAAAATCATGATTAATTTTGAAAAAGTTAAATTAATTTTGAAAAGCAATTGGTTTTGAATTTATTTTGAAAAAGAGTATTTGAATCTACGATCAATTGAAATTTGTGTTAGATTCGAATTTGACAAGAAGTAACTTGAATTTGATTTTCAAAAATTGGCTTCCAAGTCTTGGCGAGGCACTAGGCCTTCTTTGGCCGTAGCCTTATTGGATCATCAACCCTTTCCTTGACAAAGTCTTTTAATGAATTTTAATTTTCAAAGCTATTTCTTGAAAAATTTTGGTCTGACTAGTTTAGGTCTTGGATCGGTAGCTTTGGCTAGTTTCGCCAGTCTAAAGAGACCAAGTAGAGTATGTAGGACCGGTGCCGTCGATAGAGGGGGGGGGGTGAATATCGACCGTTCAAAACTTCGTAGAAACTTCGTAAGACTTTCAATCGTCGTTCTAAACATAGAGTGTTAGCGCAGCGGAAAATAAATAGAACGAAGAAAAACAAAACAAAGGACACGCGGGATTTATTTACTTGGTTCCCGACCCCCCTGGGTCAATACGTCCAAGGCCTATGTACTCGGCGTGAGTCCACTATTGGTCTCCTTTCCGGAATTTCCGGAGGCGGAGAAAACCCGTCTTACAGTTTACAATTACAAGCAATAATATGAAAGTTAAGTGCGGAATAAATAAAAGCGAACCGAACAAAAATCTGAAACTCGGCCGATCTGGACCTCCGAAGTGCCGCGCACTTCCTCTTGGAGCCTCCCGGTCGTAGAGCCTCGACTTTAGTGCGTTGTCGTCGGTCAGAATGGAACTTGGCAGATGATATTGAAGCAAAGGGGTCGAAGCCCCTTATATAGGCCTCCTGGGGGCGCCCTGAACGCTGGGGGTGCCCCTGAAGACTCGGTTAAACTTTATCGCTGTGCCTACCTCGCCGCAGCTGATAACAGCTTTGACCAGGGTGCCCCGAACCTTCCGGGCGCCCTCATGGAGTCTTATCTGTGTTTTTGACACGAAACAACATAAACAGGTTCGAACCCGGGTGCCCCGGACGCTCCGGGCGCCCCGCTTGACACCTGTTCTGCCTACTTCATCATAACACTGTTTTTAGCTTTGGCTGGGGGCGCCCTGGATGTATGGGGGCGCCCTGCTTAGGGCCTCCAGCAGCCTACTACTTCTTCTAGTCTTGGTACCTACAAGATATACAAACACAAAGCATAGATACATATAATATTGGTCTTAAGGACTTGGTTCGGACTTCAGATCTCCACGAAACCCTAGGTCGAACCGGCACAAGTTCCCATCCCCGAGAACTTGCCCTTCACCTACTCCTTTCAGGAGACGATTGCCACCCAGCCCTTCGGGTGGACTTTTGCTTAGCTTCCGATACCTCCAGACCTCGAGACGCCCAAACCCTGACCCGTCTCTACTCCTGTCCTTAGTCATCACTCAGCTAAGTTGCTCAGTCCCTTGGACCAAGACTTCATTCCCTAGCAGTCCTTCGCCAGGTGCCTAGCAGTCCTTCGCCAGGTCTTCATTTCCTAGTAGTCCTTCGCCAGGTGCCTAGCAGCCCTTCGCTAGGTCTTCTATGCCTAGCATCCCTTCGCTAGGTGCCTAGCAGCCCTTCGCTAGGTCTTCTATTCCTAGCAGCCCTTCGCTAGGTGCCTAGCAGCCCTTCGCTAGGACTTAGGGTTCGGATGCCTAGATTAACTCAGACTTTTCTTCAACTTAGGTTACTTCTCCTTTGCTCCCCTTTGTCTGTTTAGTGTATCACTGACTTAAGTATATTGTCAAACATTAAAACACTTAAAGGAGAACATCATTGATGCAGCTTGCACCAACAATCTTCTCCTTTTTGATGTTTGACAATAACTTAAGTTAGATTGGTTTAAAGGGGCACCAACAACCTTAGTTTTGAAAATATATTTTTGATCCACGGAAAAAATTTCCTAACTTAAGCACACCTGAAAATATATTTTTGATCCTCGGAAAAAATTTCCTAACTTAAGCACACCTCTCCCCCTTTGTCATACATCAAAAAACCAAAAAAATTCTTGCACCAACAATGAAAACCTTTGGTTCTTTTTGAAACATACTAATAACTTTTTGAAAGCATAACATTAAACTAATCCTTAAGTATTTTGAACTCAGAAAACTTAGACAATATTTTTGAGAAAATACCGGATTTTTGAAGGTACACATATTTTGAGAGAGTAGATTGAGCAGTTTTGAAAAATATTTTGAAAAATATAAGTTTTTCTGAAAAATATTATACATATTTTGTAAGTACTAACTATTTTTGAAAAAGATGAGACTTTGAAAAATAGGAGTACTTTTTGAAAAGTATTATGCATTTTGAAAATATACTATTTTACTTGACTTGGTTTCTTTTCCAGTCTGACACAATCCTAGGAAATCTTGTAAACTACAAGAACATTTTCCTAAGTGTCCTGGAATTTCAAACTCAAGTAAATATTATTTCAAAATTTTGAAACTAATAGTATAATTTTTTTTGAGAAAAATTAATAGTATTTTGAACGAATCCTTATGTTTTCAACAGGATTTGAAAATACCGTGCATGAAAACATTTGAAATATTCAATTATTCTTTTAATTTGACCTCCCCCTAAACTTGACCCAGTCCCGAGAAGTTTGTTGACCACAAGTACTCTTCCTTTGAGTCTTAAGGTTTGATTCAGATCAAAAGAATAATAACTTTCAAAATAATTTAAAACTTGTTAGACTCCCCCTAAATTTGACACGTCCTAGGAGTCCTTGAAGATCATAAAGTGGACCTTTCCTCTGTGTCTTTAGGTTTATCAAAATCAAAGAAACGATAATTTTCAAGTAGATAAATTTTGAAGCCACAATTTGGAAAGAAGATAATTTTGAAAACATATGTAATGCAAATTAAGGTGCAGTTTTCGAAAAATATTTTTTAATAAAAAGAACAAAACACTCCCCTTGCATTCAACACCGTTTGACTCTAACTAAGTGCCTTAAGGAACTTTAGTGTTGTCCTAAGAGGCTTGTGTCTAATTGAGTGAGTCAAACAATTTTCAAAGGATATAATTTTTGAAGACATATAATATATATATATATTCAATCAGACAAGCATGAATTCCATAAAAACATTATTATGTTGAAGTACTATTTTGAAAATATATTTTTAGGAAAATATTCTAACAATTTTGAAAAATATTTTTCAATTCATTAGTCCTTAACATCTCACCCATTTTAGATGTATCAATACAGCAAGCATGTTTGCCTTATAAGTGTATTGTGAGATGCTTGAATCATTTTTCTTAATTTATTATTAACTCTAAGATTTAATTAAAGTTTGTGTTAGATTTGAATTTGACAAGAAGTAACTTGAATTTGAATTTCAAAAATCGGCTTCCAGGTCTTGGCGAGGCACTAGGCCTTCTTTGGCCGTAGCCTTATTGGATCATCAACCCTTTTCTTGACAAAGCCTTTTAATGAAATTTCATTTTCAAAATTACTTGTTGAAAAATTCTGGTCTAACTAGTTTGGATCTTGGATCGGTAGCTTCGGCTAGTTTCACCAGTCTAAAGAGACCAAGTATACTTGATCTTATTAGAGTTGGCTTCCCTAACGTACTATCATCTCACAGCCACCCAATACCAGGTTGATCAAGTTTCAATTATTCTTTTTCCTATAGCCGTTCTAATATATGCATAAAATTTAAATATGAATGACATGTCATATATTTAAAAGAAGTAGCAAATGCATGGCATGACAATTATGCATGAGTCAAGCAATTCCAAACATTTTATTTAAGTATCTAATGATGTATCAAATTCCTGATTTGATACATGTCGTGTGAACCTGCGAATATGTCAACCCACTTTGACATATTTAATGTTATTAATTTTATTTGTTATAGTTTTGGGTAAAATTTTATTTTAGTTCAAGATTAACTTGTTTAACGATTAGTTAGAGATTATATTGATTAAGGATTAATTAATTAAGAATTAATTGATATTGAATTAATTGAATTTGAATTAATTAAGATTAAATAATTAATTAATTGAGTTAATTTCAATTAGGTACGATTTAATTAATATTTAATTTGAATTGAATTTAGATTTAATTTAAATTTTATTTAATTTAAATTTAATTTAATTTGAATTTAGTTTAATTTGAATTTAATTTAATTTGAATTTAATTTGATTTGAATTTAATTTGATTTGAATTAAATTTAATTTGAATTTAATTTAATTTGTATATAATTTAATTTGATTATAATTTAATTTGAATTTAATTTAATTTGAATATAATTTAATTTCAATTTAATTTAATTTGAATTTAATTTAATTTGAATTTAATTTAATTTGAATTTAAATTAATTTGAATTTAATTTAATTTGAATTTAATTTAATTTAAATTTAATTTAATATGAATTTAATTTAATTTAATTTGAATTTAATTTAATTTGAATTTAATTAGGATTTAATTTGAATTAATTTGAATTTAATTAGGATTTAATGTGAATTAATTTGAATTTAATTAGGATTTAATTTGAATTTAAATAATTAAGATTTAATTCGAATTAATTTGTATTAAATTAAATTTAATTTGAATTTAAATAATTAAGATTTAATTCGAATTAATTTGAATTTAATTAGGATTCGATTTGAATTTAAATAATAAAGATTTAATTCGAATTAATTTGAATTTAATTAGGATTTAATTTGAATTTAAATAATTAAGATTTAATTCGAATAATTAAGGTTGAATTGATTAATTAATAATTATGGATTTAAATTCATCATTTTCATTATTTCGAAGATTTCTTCTTCATCTTTATCTATCTTTTCAAGTTTTTCTAGTAATTTTGATTTATTTGAATTTTTGTAATTTTTATTAACTATGACCTTTATCTTAGAAAATTCTATCTCCTCTTCAACATTAGATTTTTCAATGTCCTCAACATAGGTGAAGTAAAATGGGCCACTAGTTAAATTTTTGTAATAACTTTCAAGATTATCTATAATTAAGTTATCATCTAGAAGAATTTTATCTTTATTATCCTCAAGAATATTTTCAACAAAATCATCTTTATCCTTAAGATTTTCAATAATTTCAGGGTTATCTTTAGAATTATCCTTAAGGTTTTCAAATTTGAATTCGGAATTATCCTTAGGATTTTCAAATTTGAATTCCGAATTATCCTTAAGATTTTCGAATTTGAATTCAAATTTATCCTTAGGTTTAATTTTATCTGATTTCAAATTATCAGACTTAAAATTATCAAAATTAATTTTATCAAAATAATTATCAGAATTAATTTTATTAGAATTAATTTTATTAGAAAAATTATCAGAATTAATTTTATCAGAATAATTATCAGAATTAATTTTATCAGAAAAATTATCAGAATTAATTTTATCAGAAAAATTATCAGGATTAATTTTATCAGAAAATTATTAGAATTAATTTTAACAGAAAAATTATCAGAATTAATTTTATCAATTACTGAATTGATATTCTGAATTAAACAATTAATTTAGGATATTTTAGTCATATCTGCATTTTCTAATTTGACATACAAGATATTAATTCTATTGTGCAGGTAATCTAATTTATCAGGAAAATTAACTAAGTTATCATAAGATAGTGCAGGAATTTGTAAAGTTTTTGGAACATAAAATTTTCGTATCTTTGTCGGACATTTGTTTTTGTAGTGTTCGAATTTTTCGCACTTGAAGCATTGCACGTGATCCTTGTTTTTCTGAACTCTTGGCGCTGGTATCCCCTTTGCCGCTGGTAATGTAGACTGAATCTTACGAGTAGGGCACTGATTTTTGTAGTGCCCTCTCTCCCTGCACGTGAAACAAATAATATGTAACTTAAAATTTGACATAAAAAATTGTACCTGATTCACCCCTGTGCTCCCCCTCGACTCCTGGCGTCGTTGCTCCGTCGGCGGTTAGTCCGGTGAAGAGCGGCTCGGCTCTGATACCAATTGTAGGACCGGTGCCGTCAATAGAGGGGGGGGGTGAATATCGACCGTTCAAAACTTCGTAGAAACTTTGTAAGACTTTCAATCGTCGTTCTAGACTTAGAGTGTTAGCGCAGCGGAAAATAAATAGAACGAAGAAAAACAAAGCAAAGGACACGCGGGATTTATTTACTTGGTTCCTGACCCCCCTGGGTCAGTACGTCCAAGGCCTATGTACTCGGCGTGAGTCCACTATTGGTCTCCTTTCTGGAATTTCCGGAGGCGGAGAAAACTCGTCTTACAGTTTACAATTACAAGCAATAATATGAAAGTTAAGTGCGGAACAAATAAAAGCGAACTGAACAAAAATCTGAAACTCGACCGATCTGGACCTCCGAAGTGCCGCGCACTTCCTCCTGGAGCCTCCTGGTCGTAGAGCCTCGTCTTTAGTCCGTTGTCATCGGTCAGAATGATCAGAATGGAACTTGGCAGATGATATTGAAGCAAAGGGGTTGAAGCCCCTTATATCGGCCTCCTGGGGGCGCCCTGAACGCTGGGGGCACGCCGGAAGACTCGGTCAAACTTTATTCCTGCGCCTACCTCGCCGCAGCTGATAACAGCTTTGACCAGGGCGCCCCGGACCTTCCGGGCGCCCTCATGGAGGCTTATCTGTGTTTCTGACACGAAACAGCATAAACAGGTTCGAACCCGGGTGCCCCGGACGCTCCGGGCGCCCCGCTTGACACCTGTTCTGCCTGCTTCATCATAACACTGTTTTTAGCTTTGGCTGGGGGTGCCCCCACTGCTGGGGGTGCCCTGGATGCATGGGGGTGCCCCCAACACTGGGGGCGCCCTGCTTAGGGCCTCCAGCAGCCTACTACTTCCAATCTTGGTACCTGCAAGATATACAAACACAAAGCATAGATACATATAATATTGGTCTTAAAGACTTGGTTTGGACTTCAGATCTCCACGAAACCCTAGGTCGAACCGGCACAAGTTCCCATCCCCGAGAACTTGCCCTTCACCTACTCCTTTCAGGAGACAATTACCACCCAGCCCTTCGGGTGGACTTTTGCTTAGCTTCCGATACCTCCAGACCTCGAGACGCCCAAACCCTGACCCGTCTCTACTCCTGTCCTTAGTCATCACTTAGCTAAGTTGCTCAGTCCCTTGGACCAAGACTTCATTCCCTAGCAGTCCTTCGCTAGGTGCCTAGCAGTCCTTCACTAGGTCTTCATTTCCTAGCAGTCCTTCGCCAGGTGCCTAGCAGCCCTTCGCTAGGTCTTCTATGCCTAGCATCCCTTCACTAGGTTCCTAGCAGCCCTTCGCTAGGTCTTCTATTCCTAGCAGCCCTTCGCTAGGTGCCTAGCAGCCCTTCGCTAGGTCTTTTATGCCTAGCAGGCCTTCGCTAGGTGCCTAGCAGCCCTTCGCTAGGTCTTAAGGTTCCGATGCCTAGATTAACTCGGACTTTTCTTCAACTTAGGTTACTTCTCCTTTGCTCCCCTTTGTCTGTTTAGTGTATCACTGACTTAAGTATATTTTCAAACATTAAAACACTTAAAGGAGAACATCATTGATGCAGCTTGCACCAACAGAGTATACTTGACCTTATTAGAATTGGCTTCCCTAACGTACTATCATCTCACCTCCACCCAATACTATGTTGTTCAAATTTCAGTTAAACCATTTTGGTCCTTAATCTAACCAGTCCTAATTCAAAAAAAAATAAAAAGCAACATACAATTAAAGCAAACACGAAAAAAATGATCTAAATTACATCATAATCGAAATAAAACTTTGGTTTTTTAAAATCAGCATAGTTGTGAATTAAATTTTCTAACGTATTAACCTTAACTAATTTATAAGATTCAATCATATTATTCATGGTAAATAATGTATTTTGAAATACTATAAATTTACCTCTAAATTTCTTTATGGAGGTCTCCCCCTTGATTTTAGCCATCTTTCTTTTGATTGATTGTTCTTTCGGCATTTTGTAGTGGTCGTGAGCCATCCGGACCAGCTTCCAATGATCCCCTTCTTCGTCGTCAGATTCTGAGTCTGAGTTGGACTCAGGTATTGGTTGAGGCCTCTTCTTGGGTGGTTCTCCTGGAGCTTTCCCTACACTAGAAATTACACCTTCCTCGACCATTACAGTATCTGTTTGATTACTTAATTGTAATTCAAAAAAAGATTCGAAATTGGTTACCATTTTGTTTCAGTCAATTCGTCTTCTAACTCTGGTTTGGATTCGGGTTCAGACTCTGACTTGACTGTTTGGGCTTGGACCGAGAGTGCAAGACAACTTACTTGATCTTCTTCTTCTTCGTACGATTCCTCTGATGATTCGGACAACAAACCTTCTGAGTCCTCGATGTTGTAAGCCTCTTCATGTAGGTTAATCAGTTTTTCCCACATCTCTTTAGCACATTCGAATGGACCAATCTGCTTGAATACTTCTTTTGTTAGGCCGCATTGTAGGATTGCAGTCGCCTTAGCATCTGTCTTGATCATGTTGAGTGCTGGTTTATCCAATTTGTCCCAGGCGAGTGCTATCCCATCTTCTGTGGGGAATCTAAACCCTATTTGGATTATCATCCATAGATCTAGATGGACCTTTAGGTGGGATTCCATTAGACCCTTCCAGGTTTTGAAGTTCTCGCCAGAGAAGAGTGGTGGACGGGCACTATTCCATTCTTGGTTGGCCATTTGTTTTAAACCTTGTATACAAGAGAAATATAAAAATGTACCAAGACTTGGTCTTGGATTAGTAGTGCGGGAGGAGGAAGAAAAATAACCCAAGATAAATATTGCACAAATTTCGAGGTAAGATATTAAAATAATAATAAAAAATTTATGACAAATTTTTAAAAATATTAGCTTTATCAATTTTGATTAATGATGAAACAGTAAGAATTCAATGTTTGGGAAAAAATTTGCTTGATTTAAGGTAGCACGAATTCCGAAAAAAATATTAAAATAATAATAAAAAAAGTTTATGTCAAATTTTCAAAAATTGATCGTTTTATTAATTCTGACTTATGGTGAAAAAATAAAAATTGAAAATTGAAAAAGGTGTAAGAATATTTTAAATCCACCCACAGATATTATTTATTTGAAAATAAAAAGCGGAAATGATCGAGTGGTGTTGATTAACAAAAAGAAAAGAAATAAAATGAAAAGAATTTCGTAAATCCGAAAAACTCCCAAATTGGTGGTTGCACTAAATTTGAGCTTCCCTGCTCTAATACCACTTGTTGGATCGAGAGAAACGATAGGGGGGGTGAATATCGTAAAACATTTTCGGATTAAAAATAAGAGCATACGCGCGGAAAATTAAATCACAACACAAAGACGCAAGCAGTTTTACTTGGTTCGGAGTCGCGGTCGGCTCCTACTCCAAGGCCCACGGTCGTTGACCGTTTACTGCGGACAATTCTATATGTGCGCAAAACCAGTTTATAAAATGTATTACAAGAAATGGTACAGTAAACTTAAAGTAGCTCTTCGTTACCGACGTCCGGTGTAGATTTATTTTCGGAGCAGAGGGACATCGTCGGCGCTTGTATCTCGAGTCAGGAGGTTTCCTGAGCAGAGCGCGGGAGCAGAAGAGCGTGAATGCGTTGGAAGAATTGATTGTTCAAAGCCTTGGGGTCGAGGGCCTTTTTATAGCCCCTGGGGGCGCCCGGAACGTCGGGGGCGCCCCCCACGTGTCAGCTGATCCGAGTTCCTCTCGGTCAGCTCTGATCCCTTCAAACTCGGGATCAGGCTTTGACGGGGGCGCCCGGGACGCTGGGGGTGCTCGGGTTGACCGGGTCAACTCTTATCTGTTGGCTTCGCTGGCTTCCACTTCGTTAGCTTGAACTGGGGGCGCCCGGACCATCCGGGGTGCCCGGGAGCATGGGGGGCGGCCGGGAGCACGGGGGCACCACGCCCATGAGCTGTCGAAGCACTTCTTTTGCTTCATCTGTTTTGTATTCACCTTGGGGGTGCACGGGACACTCCGGGCACCCTACTCAGCTACTGCCTCACTCCTTTGAGGCTCTCTGAGCTGCAGACACTCGTTCCTTTGGTCCTGCATCCAGGGTTAGTCCAAAACAACATAAAGCAATAATATGCTAGTTTTATACAGCCTTAGCTGTCTTGGTTCTGACTTTGGGTCTCCCAAATGGAGCCCTAGGTCGAATCTACGCCTACTGTTCCCTCGATGGGGATCGCGTCCTCACCTACTCCTCTCGGGAGAATTTACCTGATGCCAACCGGCTCCTCCGGTTGGACTTTTGCCAGCGGTCCTTTGCCAGGTCTTGGATACCAAGCTGTCCTTCGCCCGGTGCCTAGCAGTCCTTCGCTAGGGCTATGTATCCTGGCATTCCTTCGCCAGGTGCCTACCATTCCTTCGCTAGGGCATTGTATCCTGGCAGTCCTTCGCAGGTGCCTAGCATTCCTTCGCTAGGGCTTTATATCCTGGCATTCCTTCGCCAGGTGCCTAGTATTCCTTCGCTAGGGCTTTGTATCCTGGCAGTCCTTCGCCAGGTGCCTAGCAGCCCTTCACTAGGACTTTGTTTCTTGGCAGTCCTTCGCCAGGTGCCTAGCAGCCCTTCGCTTGGACTTTGTTTCCTGGCAGTCCTTCGCCAGGTGCCTACCAGCCCTTCGCTAGGTCTTTTCCTGCACACTTAGTAAACATCATTAGATCACAAATAGAACTTAACTTTGAACCCTTTGCCAATATCAAAACAAGGTTCGATATGGTCCTTTCTGCACCAACATAAGGTGCTTGTTTTAGGCTGTAAAGAGTCTTCTTGAGCTTAAACACGTGGTTTGGAAATTCAAAATTTTCAAACCCCGGAGGTTGTTCAACATAGACCTCTTCTCTAATGAAACCATTTAAGAAGGCCGATTTAACATCCATTTGATAGAGTTTGAAACCTCTATGTGCTGCAAATGCAAGCATCAACCGAATGGATTCTAATCGTGCCATGGGAGCATAGGTCTCATCATAATCAAGGCCTTTAACTTGACTATAGCCCTTGGTTACCAAGCGTGCCTTGTTTCTTATGATTTCTCCCTTATGGTTCAATTTATTTTTGAAGACCCATTTGGTTCCAATAATTATGGTCTTCTTAGGTCTAGGAACTAAATCCCAAACTTGGCTTCTCTCAAATTGACCTAACTCATCTTGCATAGCAATAATCCAATCGGGATCATGTAATGCCTCATTAACAATCCTAGGTTCAATTTCTGAAATTAAGGCAAACTCATTAGCCTCATTCCTAAAGAATGATCTAGTTCTAACCCCATGATGGATATCTCCAACAATTTAGTCTTGGGGATGACTAGAGGCTAACCTAGTTTGCCTTGGTGTTGGAGGAGCTTCCTGGATGGTGTCACTAGACACAGGGTCAGACTCAGGGTCCGGCTGAGCTACATGTTGTCTAGGCTCACCGTCATCAGATTCATCCGCAACATCTCCAACACTCGGACTCTCATCCAAATCTAGTCTCCTAAGTTCGAATTGAACTCCCTCTACATCTTCTGACTGATCAATTGCTTTTGGGATCTCATCAAATACAACATCAGAAGACTCTTCAACTAACCTAGATTTTTTATTGTAGACTCGGTAAGCTTTGCTGACAATGGAATACCCGACCAGTATCCCTTCATCAGCTTTTGCTGTGAACTTCTCAAGATGGTCCGTGGTGTTTAGAATGAACACCTTACACCCAAACACCGAGAGATGTTTAACTGTAGGTGGTTTCCAAACCAAAGTTCGTGAGGAGTCTTCCCTAAAAATCTATGAATGAGGACTCGATTTTGCACATAGCAAGCTGTGTTTACAAATTCAGCCCATAAGTAGCTCGGTAAAGAGTACTCATTAAGCATGCTTCGTGCAGCCTCTTGTAAGACTCGGTTCTTCCTCTCTACAACACCATTTTGTTGTAGTGTTCTAGGAGTAGAGAACTCATGTATATATCCTCTTTCTTGACAAAATTCTAAAAATCTATGATTTTAAAATTCTCCTCCATGATCACTCCTAATTGTTTTAATTGTTGTAGATTTTTCATTTTCAATTCTTCTACAAAAAGAAATAATAATATCTAGGGTCTGATCCTTATATTTTAGAAAATAAGTCTAAGTGTATCTAGTATAGTCATCAATGATCACAAAGCAATACCTACTTCCATTCAATGAGATTATAGTACTACAATCAAACAAATCCATACGCAGTAAATCTAAGGCAGTAGAGGTACTTACAACGCTTTTACCTTTGTGAGATGTTTTTGTTTGCTTACCCATTTGACATGCATCACATAGCTTCTCCTTTTCGTATTTGATGCTTGGTAAGCCACGGGAAGTCCTTTGTTGGCCAATTTTCGAATATTCTTCATGTTTACATGTGCCAACCTCTGATGCCAAAGTGTAGACTCTTCTTCTTTGGACATGAAACACTTAATAGAAGCATTAATAGCACTTTTAAAAGAAACTTGATAAATATTATCTATTTATGTGCCTACTAGTACCGTGTCAAGTGTGTCATTTTGTCTAACTAGACATTGACTTGGATGAAATTCAATTGTGTAGCCCGCATCACACAATTGACTGACACTTAGGAGATTGAAAGTCATCCCCTTGACTAGAAGGACATTTTTAATTCTAAGACATTCGGATATTTGAATGTCTCCTATCCCTACAACCTTAAGGATACCATTATTATCAAATGATACATTACCTCTACTTTTGCTTTGTAGGGTAGTGATGGAGCACCACTATCAACAAACCACGTTGATAGATGCTCCCCTTCAATCATTGCCTACACAATACGAAAAATAGAAGATTTAGGTACCCAAACCTTGGGACCTAATGCACTTTCAATGCATGATTTTGGTATCCATGCCTTAGTCATTTTCTTTTGAACCCTAGAAGCCTTTGATGATCTAACATGGGTTCTTGACGTCAATGAAACAAAGGTAGGTTCTTTAGGTCAGTAATCTATACCGGCCTTGTTGTAAACTGCTCTTTGAGCGTTTATGATCATGTCCAAAGTCTTGGAGCTAGTTGAGAATTTCTCAAGAAGACTCTTAAGTTTCTCAACTTCACTCTTCAAGGCTTTGTTCTCATCCTCTAGGACTTCCACATGCAAATCATCAATATCCTCAACCTTAGAGGATTTTAATTGCTCTACTTCTACCTTTAAGGACTTCACTTTTTCCTTAGACTTCTTTAACAAATTAGTTAAGCATGTAATAGTTCTATAACATTTATCTAACTCAGGAGAAATTATCTCTTCATCATCCGAAGATGATGAAGCTGCGGTTGTAGAGTCCCTTGATTCGTCACTGCTCTCCAAGTCTTCTATGTCCATGAGAGCTACATGGTGAGTGCTCTTCTCCTTCTTTTCTTCTTCGGATGAGCTGGATGAAGACTCATCCCATGTGGCCTTCAAAGCTTTCTTCTTCTTTTTTTGATTTCTCCTCCTTCTTCTTTAGTTTTAGACATTCATTCTTATAATGCCCCTTTTTGCTACACTTATAACACGTGACGTTAGACTTATTAACTTTGACTTCACTAGTGTTACCTTTCCCTTCGGCTCTTCCTCATCATCCTTCTCACAAAGTTAGCCATCTCGGATGATGAAGACTCGCTTCCATCCTCCTTGGACTCGGATGAAGAAGATGAGACCTTCTTCTCCTTTTTCTTTTCTTTCTTCTTCTTGGCCTTGTCCCCTGCCACAAGAGCAATCTCCTTCTCCTTGGGGCCTTTGTTAGCGATCTCGTGTAATTCCATTTCATAAAATAAGTCATCTATCTTAACAATAGACAAGTCCTTGGATACCTTGTAGGCATCCATCATGGATGACCACAAAGCATTCCTAGGAAAGGATTTAAGAGCATACCTTACAAGGTCGCGATTCTTGACCTTCTCATTGATGGAATGTAAACCGTTAAGTATTTCTTTGAATCAGTCATGGAGTTCACTTACCGTTTCAGACTCCTTCATGGTGAGGTTTTGGAGTTGGTTGAGGAAAAGATCCTTCTTGGCTATTCTTGAATCACGGGTGCTTTCATGAAGCTCGATGAGTTTGTTCCATAGGTCCTTGGCACTGGTGAAAGGTCCTACTTTAATCAACTTCTCCTTGGTCATCCCACACTGTAGGGTGACCACAGCCTTGGCGTCAGCTTCTCCCTTCCGGGTTTGTTCGACAGACCATCTTGAGGATTCAAGCTCTTTTCCCTCAGCGTCTTTTGGAGGGGTGAATCCCTCCTTCACATAGAACCACATATCAATATCCGTCTTGAGGTAGTATTCCATTCGTGACCTCCAATATTGAAAATTAGCCCCATCGAAGAAAGGGGGTCGGTTGGTGCTGAATCCTTCTCTCAAAGCCATTATTCTTATGCTCTTGGGTGTTAGACCGTTAGACAGAGCCCCTCTCTTTGATACCACTTGTTAGACCGTTAGACAGAGCCCCATAAGTTTGATGTTGAGGGATAGGCTGCTGCTGAGGTCCTACCTCTAAACTCTGAGCTATAGGTGGGGTATAGCTGGCCTCATATCCCGGCTTAAAATAGGCACGTGCTGGAGGGGCGAACGGTGGCTGACGGAAAGTAGACTGTGTCCTGTGCCCTCCCCTCTGAGATCCGAAATGTCCACTCTGACTAGCCGCTCCAGTCTTCTCGTTCTGTGCCTTCAGTGCACAGTCTCGGCTCAGGTGTCCTGGACGCTTGCAATAGTAGCAAATCGAATTCTCCAATGGACAATCCGCCCTAATATGCTCTTGAGATCCACACTGTACACAGTGTGATCCATCAGTAAACTCCTCCCGATTTTGCTGAGGCCGGAAAGGTCCTGCTGAAGAACGACCCGACTTCTGGGGTCTAAATGATGCCTCAAAGGTGCTCTCACTGTCGCGCTTCTGCCCAGTGGTCTGCGATTGCTGAATTTGACCTGAGTCATGTACGACCTGCTTACCCTTCTTCTTATCTCCAAACAGTCTATGCTGGGTCATCTCGACAACAAGAGCCCGCTCTAATTCCTCTCGGTAGGATGTAGCAACAAATCCCGACATACGAACCTGAATGTATGCCGCTAAGCCCTGGTGAAATTGCGTCGCCCTCTCCATGTCATCGGCCACCATATGCGGACAGTACTCCGCTAGACGGTTGAACTCCGCCTCATACCCTAATACAGATCGATCTCCCTGGTGGAGATTCAGAAACTCCTGTTGCCTCGCTGAACGAAAAGCCGCTGAAAGGTACCTCGCCACAAATGCCTCTCTAAAGGTGTCCCATGTGATGTACTGCTCCCCGATGATAGTCTGCTGAGTAGTCCACCAAGTATACGCCTGATCTCGCAGATGATAAATGGCCAGCTCGGCCTTCTCCCAGTCCGAGCATGTCACATATCGGAAGGTGCCCTCTAACGTCCTGATCCAAGCTCGAGCCACGGTCGGAACCGGCCCTCGATGGAATAACATGAACCGACCCTTTATGGACTCCGCCAGCATCGGAATCCGAGCTCGATCTATAACGCCACCTGTAGAAGCAGATACCGCAGGGGGCACAATGGGGAATACCGGAGCAGGGACCATGGATGGAACCGTCGGCAGGATCGGGACGGACACTGCGGGTGATACCATAGGTACTGCAGGAAATCCGGGGGCAGCTAATGCAGGTGACACTGAAGGGAGCACCAGGGCCTGCATCGTAGTCGGAGCAGTGGGGTATGTTGAAGTAGGAATAATCGGGGAAGCAGTAGAATACATCGGAGCAGGCATCCCAGGTGGAATAGTCTGATAAGATGGACCCGATACCGCTGGTGGAACCGCAGAATAAAGTGGAACCGGTACTGTTGGTGGAACAGTAGGATAAGATGGGACTGGTAGTGCTGATGGAATAGTAGGATAAATCGGAGCAGGTATAGGCGTCTCCGAGGGAATAGTGAGGATAGCTGGAACAGGTACCACCGAGCTAACTACCGGAAGCGTTGGAGCAGTCGCCATAGAAGAAACGGTAGGATATGTCGGAACAGGAGTCTCCGACGGAACAGAAGGGAAAACCGAAGCAGATCCTAATGGTACTAGATCTGTCAGAGGGGGTACTGCTGCTGACCCGGTGACTATTACCGGAGCGGATACAGCAGGAGGAATAGTAAGGACTACGGATGGAATTGGAGGGGGGACCCTCTGAGTCTGGGAATCCTGGCCCCTCGGAATATCCTGCTGAGTTTGGCTATGGTTAACAGACTCTGCCTCAGTGGATCTCTCAAGTGACCCTGCAGTCTGAGACTGTAAAGCATTCTTACGTGGTCGTACCGGACCACGTCTCGATGCAGGAACATAAGCACCCCGAGTCATACCTGTTGAATTATTACCAAGTATTACAAACAAGATAAAATGGATAACTTTACCAATTTACCTAATTGCCATCTGGAGAGGTCCTGTCGCTGCCCAGTCCCAAAGTGCAATCACAACGATAAAACTACTCCGAACAAATCCAAAAAGACTCGTAAAACAAGTAGACACCGTAAATCCACAAGTCCCGAAGGTATCCGAAAACTTAGCTCTGATACCAAAATTAAATTGTCACGCCCCGAGACCTAGGAGCCGCTGATCCAATTGAAAATCGGACAGCACCTCCCCTGTCCGGCGGATAATTTGCATATACACACAACATATATATCACAATCACGCAGTTTATACGGCCTCAGGCCTCAAATCCAAGCAGAATAATAACATATATGATAATATGTTGGATCGTGAAAAGCCGATAGAGGGGGGGTGAATATCGGAAATCACTCTTTTTAGGAAAACTAAGAGTAAGTGCACAGCGGAAATAAAAATACGAGACACAGCACAAAGACACAGTGATTTTTACTTGGTTCGGAGCCTGTGTCGACTCCTACTCCAAGGCCCACGGTCGTTGACCGTTTACTTTAGGCAATTCTATATTCGCGCAAATAGGTTACAATGATTTCAATTACAAAGAGAGTGCAATAAAATAATAATAAAATATTAAGCACTTCGTTACCGACATCCGGAGTGTATCGATTCTTTTCGGGACAGCGGGACGTCGTCGGCTCGAGGTGAGGCGTTTCTGGAGCAAGGCACGAGCGTAGAAGAGAGTGGAAGCTTTTGAATCAAGTTGATGTGAAGCTTGGGGTCGAGGGGTACTATTTATAGCACCTAGGGCGCCCTGGACGTCGGGGGCGCCCTGCCAAGTGTCACCCGATCCGCAATCAGCTCGGTCAAGCTTTATCCCACCTGAATAGGGATGAGGTTTGACCTCTGGGGGGCCCTGGTCATTGAGGGCGCCTTGGTTGACGCGGTCTTCTCGGCTGGATAGAGTTGATCGCCTTCGCTGGCATAGGCGCGAAGCGCCTTGGCTCCTGAGGGCGCCTTCGGCGCTGAGGGCGCCCTGGCTGACGAGGGCGCCTTGGCTGCTGAGGGTGCCCTGCCCAGTAAACAGCCGAAGTCCTTTTTGCTTCAATTGGTTCTGGTTCACCTTGGGGGCGCCCTGGACACTCAGGGCGCCCTGCTCAGCTGCTGCCTCACTCCTTTGAGGCTCTCTGAGTTGCAGACACACGTTCCTTCGGTCCTGCATCCAGGGTTAGTCCAAAACACAATAACACAATTAATTATTTATTTTATACAGCCTTAGCTGTCTTGGTTCTGACTTTGGTCTCCGAAATGGAGCCCTAGGTCGAACTGACGCCTACTGTTCCCTCGACGGGGAACGCGTCCTCACCTACTCCTCTCGGGAGAATTTACCTGTTGCCAACCGCTCCTTTGGTTGGACTTTTGCCTGACGGTCCTTTGTCAGGTCTTCGATGCCGAGTTGTCCTTCGCCCGGTGCCTAGCAGTCCTTCGCTAGGGCTTTTTACTCTGGCATTCCTTCGCCAGATGCCTAGCATTCCTTCGCTAGGGCTTTTGACTCTGGCATTCCTTCGCCAGTGCCTAGCAGTCCTTCGCTAGGGCTTTGTATCCTGGCAGTCCTTCGCCAGGTGCCTAGCAGTCCTTCGCTAGGGCTTTGTATCCTGGCAGTCCCTCGCCAGGTGCCTAGCAGTCCTTCGCTAGGACTTTGTATCTGCACACTTGAGTAACAACATTAGATCACAAATAAACTTAACTTTGAATCCTTTGCCAATATCAAAACCAGGTTCGATATGGTGCTTCCTGCACCAACAATCTCCCCCTTTTTGATTATGGCAACACAATTCAATGTTAAGTAGAAAACTGTTAAGAACATAATGTAAAAATGAAGTATAGCAATAAAAACTTTATAACATTTACTAACATAAGGTATGATTTAAAAAACCTCCTAAAACCCTGAGTACTTGTGTTATAAAATACTTAACTAAGATTTAAAAAAAACTTTTAATTCTCATACTCCCCCTAAAACCCTGAGTACTTGTGTTATAAAATACTTAACTTTAACCTTTCCTCCCCCTTTGACATATATCAAAGATAAACATGGGTGAACAAGGTATGTAATAGAGAGGTTTGAGTTTTACCAAAAATAAGTTTTTGACAAGGTGTTTCAAAAAAAAGTAAAAGCAAGCCTAAATTTTGTGAAAAGCTTTAAAAAAAAATTACTTAGGCAAAATTTTAAATCCAAATTTCCCTAAAAAATTTCAACTTTGAGAATTGGGAAAATTTTGTTTTAAAAGAATTTGCACACTTAGAAGAATATACTTGGGGATACTTTGTAAAAACAACAAAATCTTTAAGAATTTTCTAGACAAGTTTTTCACTAAAAAACTTTACTTAGGAACATTTACCAATATTTAAAAGTTTTTGCTCAGACAAATTTTGTTTACTAAGAAAAATTTTACTTAGGAAAAACATGTACTTAAAAAATTTAACATACTTAGAATTTTTCTTTTTGAAAAGGAGAAAAAAAATTCCTTTCTCTATTTCTTGCTCTCCCCCTTGGCTATATATATATATCACTAAAGAAATAAGTTTTAAGAGAAAGTTTGTGTATCAGAGCCTATGAGTTTTAAAAAAAAACACTTAGTTAAATTCCACTTTTGAAATCGAAAAAAATATTCGTACTTTGTAAACATTAGTACCTTGAAAAGTAATAGTACTTTTGAAAAATAGTAGTACTTTTGAAAGATGTTCTGCATATTTTGAAAAATATAAGTACTTTTGAAAAATATTATGTATTTTTGAAAAATATAAGCACTTTTGAAAAATATTATGCATTTTTGAAAAATATAAGTGCTTTTGAAAATTTTTAATATTATTTTCAAAAGTATTCTAAAGTCAAGCAAAATTTTGAAAATGATAGTATATATAAGCAAAAAGAATATAAGCAAAATTATAAGTACTTTTATTTTGAAAGAATATTTATTTATGTTTTCAACAGGATATAAAAAGTGCAGTGCATGAAAACATATAATTTGAAAAATTATTTGTCAGTTTAATAATTCTTTTAATTTAATCTCCCCCTGAGCTTGACCCAGTCCTAGGAAGCTTGTTGACTACAAGCGATCTTCCTCTGAGTCATAAGGTTTGACTCAAATTATAAAAATTATCTAATAATTTAAACAAATAGTTAGAATTAATTTCTTCCGATTTAGACTCCCCCTAAATTTGACACTTCCTTGGAGTCCTTGTAGATCATGAAGTAGTGGACCTTCCTCTATGTCTTCAGGGTTTACCAAAATCAAAAGAATAACTTTTAAAGTATGATAATTTTTAAGAAGATAATTTTTGAAAACACGACTTGAAATGATAGCACAGTTTTCGAAAATCATGATGATAATTATTTAAAGAGTAATATACTAGGTTTTTGAATCAAATTTTTGAAAACCTTATTTTGAGATGTTACTAAATTTCAGAGCATAAGGTTTTTGAAAAAATCTAATTTTTTTTGAAAAATATTAAAAGAAAACTCCCCCTGTATCCGACACAGTCTAACTTTTATCTAAATTCCTTAAGGGATTTCAGTGTTGACCAGGTTTGACTATGTTGACTAAGTTTGATTAACAAAAAAAACTTAGATTCTATTTAAAATGAGTCTATCATGAAATTCAATAATAAAGGGACGAAAAAGTAGGCACAGTAAACTGAAATAATTTGACAAATAGAGACAATTTTGAATAACTTTTGAAAGTATATTTTATTTGAAAGGGTAGTGAGTTATGCATTTAAGTCCTAGATGTCTCACCCAGTTCTACATGATCAAGCATGTTAACCTTAAGGGTTTTTGTGAGACAGATTTTAGTAAAAGATTTATTTTGAAAAGACCATGAATAATTTTAAAAAGTTAAATTAATTTTTTAAACACAATTTAAATTTATTTTGAAAAGAGATATTTGAATCTAAAATTAACTGAAAATTTGTGTTAGATTCGAATTTAACAAAAAATAATTTGAATTTGAATTTCAAAAATTGGCTTCCAGGTCTTGGCGAGGCACTAGGCCTTCTTTGGCCGTAGCCTTATGGGATCATCCACCCTTTCCTTGACAAAGCCTTTTAATGAAATTTCATTTTCAAAATTATTCTTTGAAAAATTTCTGGTCTAACTAGTTTGGGTCTTGGATCGGTAGCTTCGGCTAGTTCCGCCAAATTGGCTTCCCTAACGTACTATCATCTCACCTCCACCCAATACTATGTTGTTCAATTTTCAATTAACTGATTTAGTCCCAATCCTAATTCTAAGCAAAAAATAAAACACACAATTAAAACAAACAATTGTCTAAGTAAGGTCACAATTGGAGTAATACTCCGGATTTTCGAAATCAGCAAGATTATGAATTAAATTTTCTAACTTATTGACCTTATGTTTTAGGGTTTCATTTTCTTGTTTCAATTTTCTGAAATTTGTTTTAATTAAGTTACATGAATCAATCACATTATTCAAGGTAAATAACGGATTTTCAAATACTGTAAATTTACCTTTGTTGATTGTTTGTTCGGCATTCTTGGTAGCTCTTTTATCTGTGCATTCACTTTTGTAATGCCCGAACTCCTGGCACTTGAAGCATTGAATGCGACTTTTGTTCTTTCGTGCTTTTGGAACTGATTTCTTTGTCGCCGGTGGTGTAGACCGAGTCTTACGAGTAGGGCACTGATTTTGGTAGTGCCCTCTCTCCTTGCATGTGTAACAGATTACATGATTAAAATTTGAATTTACACTTTTACCTTTTGGTTCTTTATTGGGAATCTCCCCCTTGATTCTTGCCGCCTCGGATCTAGGCTCATCTTCTGATTCTGTGTCTGAGTCGGACTCGGGTACTGGTTGAAGCTCCTTCTGTGGTGGTTCTTTAGGAGTTTTCCCTGCAATAAAATTTACACCTTCCTCGACCATTATAGTATCTGTTTGATTATTTAATTCTAATTTTGAAAAGAGTTCGAAATTGGTTACCGTCTCAGTCAATTCGTCGTCTAATTCTGGTTCGATTTTGGATTCGGGTTCAGACTCTGACTCGGCTGTTTGTGTTTGGACTGAAAGGGCAAGATAATTTACCTGATCTTCTTCTTCATTTGAGATCTCTTGATGACGATTAATCAATTTTTCACAGATTTCTCTAGCACATCTGCATGGACCTACTAGCTCGAGTTGCTCCTTGGTTAGGCCACATTGCAGGATTGCAGTTGCTCTTGCATCGGTCTCAATTTGGTTGAGGGTGTGTTCATCCAATTTGTCCCATTCGATGGATAACTCATCTTCTACGGGAAGAGAGAATCCTGTTTGGATGATCCGCCATAAGTCCATGTGGGCCTTCAGAAGGGACTCCATTTGTCTTCTCCAAAAGTTGAAGTTCTCGCCGGAGAATAGCGGTGGACGGGCACTGTTCCACTCTTGGTTGGCCATTTAAAAATAACCCTTGCACACAAAAGAAATAACAGATTGTACCAAGACTTGGTCTTGGATTAGTAGTGCGGGAGACGAAAAAGTGGCCCTACAAAAATATTGCACGTATTTCGAGGCAGAATAATAATAAAATAATATTAAAAAGCTTGAGACAGATTTTTAAAACTTGACTATTCTGATTAATGATGGAAAAAGTAAGGATTTAATGTAAAAAAATGCTCGAATTAAGGTAGCACGAATTTCGAGAAAAAATATTAAAATAATAAAAAAAATTTATGACAAATTTTCAGAAATTGTTCGTTTTATCAATTTTGACTTATAGTGAAAAAATGAGTATTCAAAATTGAAAAAAGCGTAAGGATTTTTTTAAATACACCTACAGATATTATTTATTGAAAATAAAAGGCCGAAAAGATCGAGTAGTGTTGATTAAAAAAAATAATAAAAAAATTTTGTAAATCCGAAAAACTCTCAAATTGGTGGTTGCACCAGATTTGAGCTTCCCCGCTCTGATACCACTTGTTGGATCGTGAAAAGCCGATAGAGGGGGGGTGAATATCGGAAATCACTCTTTTTCGGAAAACTAAGAGTTAGTGCACAGCGGAAATAAAAATACGAGACACAACACAAAGACACAGTGATTTTTACTTGGTTCGGAGCCTGTGTCGACTCCTACCCCAAGGCCCACGGTCGTTGACCGTTTACTTTGGGCAATTCTATATTCGCGCAAATAGGTTTCAATGATTTCAATTACAAAGAGAGTACAATAAAATAATAATAAAATATTAAGCACTTCGTTACCGACGTCCGGAGTGTATCGATTCTTTTCGGGGCAGCGGGATGTCGTCGGCTCGAGGTGAGGCGTTTCTGGAGCAAGGCACGAGCGTAGAAGAGCGTGGAAGCTTTTGAATCAAGTTGATGTGAAGCTTGGGGTCGAGGGGTGGTATTTATAGCACCTAGGGCGCCCTGGACGTCGGGGGCGCCCTGCCAAGTGTCACCCGATCCGCAATCAGCTTGGTCAAGCTTTATCCCACCTGAATAGGGATGAGGTTTGACCTCTGGGGCGCCCTGGTCGCTGAGGGCGCCTTGGTTGACGCGGTCTTCTCGGCTGGATAGAGTTGATCGCCTTCGCTGGCATAGGCGCGAAGCGCCTTGGCTCCTGAGGGCGCCTTCGGCGCTGAGGGCGCCCTGGCTGACGAGGGCGCCTTGGCTGCTGAGGGTGCCCTGCCCAGTAAATAGCCGAAGTCCTTTTTGCTTCAATTGGTTCTGGTTCACCTTGGGGGCGCCATGGACACTCAGGGCGCCCTGCTCAGCTGCTGCCTCACTCCTTTGAGGCTCTCTGAGTTGCAGACACATGTTCCTTCGGTCTTGCATCCAGGGTTAGTCCAAAATACAATAACACAATTAATTATTTATTTTATACAGCCTTAGCTGTCTTGGTTCTGACTTTGGTCTCTGAAATGGAGCCCTAGGTCGAACCGACGCCTACTGTTCCCTCGACGGGGAACGCGTCCTCACCTACTCCTCTCGGGAGAATTTACCTGTTGCCAACCGCTCCTTTGGTTGGACTTTTGCCTGACGGTCCTTTGTCAGGTCTTGGATGCCGAGTTGTCCTTCGCCCGGTGCCTAACAGTCCTTCGCTAGGGCTTTTTACCCTGGCATTCCTTCGCTAGGTGCCTAGCATTCCTTCGCTAGGGCTTTTGACTCTGGCATTCCTTCGCCAGTGCCTAGCAGTCCTTCGCTAGGGCTTTGTATCCTGGCAGTCCTTCGCCAGGTGCCTAGCAATCCTTCGCTAGGGCTTTGTATCCTGGCAGTCCCTCGCCAGGTGCCTAGCAGTCCTTCGCTAGGACTTTGTATCTGCACACTTGAGTAACAACATTAGATCACAAATAAACTTAACTTTGAATCCTTTGCCAATATCAAAACCAGGTTCGATATGGTGCTTCCTGCACTAACATAATATGCTCATAAAACCAAAACCCGAACTTACCTGAGCTGCCAGGGGGCAGGACCGCAGCAAAATCACACACATAGTCCAACATAGGACTCAAAAGTATAATGCCATAAATCAAATCCCATAACACAAGTCCATGATAAATCCGGTGCAAGGAAATAAAACGTAATATGGTCCTAAAGCAGAACATAGTAGATAAAACCCAAAGCGAATGTAGTCACAAGCACGGGACTGGCGACTCGGACCCTCTTGGCAGATATCAACCTGAAATCAAAAAGTAATGGCAACGGTGTGAGTCCATAAGCTCAGCGGATACCCAGCAGATATGCATAGTATGTTACAATAACAATAAGGGTCTACGCTAATACAAGCTCATATAAATATAGACAAGGGTAAACACTGAGATACTGAATAAAGGTACATACCCGAATCCATCTATCCTGCAAAGGGTGAAATAAATCTATATGGAACAAGTATAACATATAATCTAAGGTAAACAGGTATCCAGTATATGCATGTCAATCATGTGCAAAAATCAAATGCAGCAAACAATACACGATGCAAAATATGCACATGGTGCAATGACATGTGTCACCCCTGACAACAATCAGATCATCGTCCACCTGTCATAAATGAATGTCCGAAAGAGTAGAGCTATGACAACTGTACGCACCCTGCTATCACTGCTCCTGAGTGACCGAGTGGATAGGATGCTGGCGGAGGTCTCTCTCCTACCCCTCACCAAGTTCTCAACCAACACCACCAGGTGCTAGGAATAGGTTTGAATCCTATATCATCGGATACAAGTAACCTAGTAGATATACTAACAAAATAACAAGTGATCTATCAATATCAAAATGCAAAAGGGAAGGTATCACTACATCTATGTATATATCTACCCATATAGATGGCAACTCGTGAGACTGTATAAAGTGAAACAGGAGCTAACCTCAAGGATAAACAGCAGCATATATCAGATACATGTACACTAAGGCAGATAAGCATACAATCTTACTGTTATCTATAACAGACAATGCATAGCAAGAAGACTATATCTAAAAGATAAGTCAAAGGGTACCCGCCTCTAAATAGAAGAATCCAAATGCGAAGAGAACCCCCAGCCAATATCAGCAATAAAAATCCATATCAAATCCCTGTATCAAGGACAGATTTAATTAACTATTACAAAAATAGTAACTAGCTAATTAATCCCTAACCCGTCCTAGGGTTAACCTAATCCGTCCCTTTCCATTTAATTAATCATAATAAAATGGTTAAACCTTGATTATCCCAAATTACCCCGATTAAATTCCAATTAGTTTTGGAAATCTGAATTTATCATGTTAACTGATTAGGTTTAACTTGCAAATTAAACCTAACCCAATTATAACACCTCCTTCAAACTGAAACCACATCCAATTTTTGATTCAACTTACTACATCGCAAAACCCCAACTAAACAGGAATTCAAACCACAACAGATCAACTGATTTAAGGAAACAAGAGCAGATAGAAAAATCAAGGTCAATCACCTACTGTGAAGCCTCTCGGTTGCAGGTTGGAAGAAACCAGAAACTGCGAAAAATGGAGAATCCACACGGCACGAGTTCAAAACTGCCTTAGGAGCCCAGTTAGACTCCAATCCGCTAGAAGTCCAGAGAAAAGCCTGTATTGGAGCGAATTAGGGCTCAACTTGTGCTAACCACTCTTGTTGTGATCGGGTAGGAACATGAACAAGAGAAGCAAGTTGGCTTACCTTCCTATGGTCGGGATCAACTACCAGAACCCTAACTCCATCCACACTGTGATGCTTCTCAGAAGTCAATCCGGCAATCTCTTCTCACCGAAAACCTTTGGCTGGATACAAGAGATCTCATTTAATGCGGGAGAAGAAGAAGAAGAGATCGGGCAAGGCTGCGGATTAGGGCTCGCGAGCGGATGAGGAAGCAAGATCGGCGTCGGCGCAGGCTGCGGGCTTCGCAAGGGGAGGAAGGAGCGAGCGTCGCCTGGCTGTGGCTGAGGCTAGGTCTCACGAGGGGAGGAAGAAAATGAAGGAAGGGGCGGCTGCGGGCTGGCTGCGGGCTTCGGCTGAAGGCATAAAAACCAAAGAAAAAGGGTTGGCGAGGGAAACTTAGGGCACGGCGGAATAAATGAATATCTTTTATATTAGGAAATAACTTTTCCTCAATTAATTCCTAACAACATTATTAGATGCCCAATTAATTTCGCAACCCTTTCCAAAAATCTCAGAAAATTATTCTAAATTTTCAGGTGATTGATTTCAAATTTTAAATTCCTATTTATGACCTATATATATATATATATATATATATATATATATATATATATATATATATATATATATATATATATATTATTTTTATTAATTAAGCGTATTTTACATTAGCAGCGGAAGAAAACACAGAACAACAGAAACAGAAGAACAAACAGAAAACCAACGATAGCTCAGAAGGTTTACAAGGTTCGGGGATAACTTGCCCCTACTCCTTGGCGTCCTCGTGAGGTGGGTGATCCCTTGATCGTCGGCAGATCAAGCCCTGAAAATTCGGATAGAATAGAACCTCCTTCTCGGCGGAGTAACCTCTCCACAACAGTCTCAAGAATGATATCAGATTAAGCACACAGAGACAAAGAAAGTTTACAGAGCGGGAAGGAGAACGTTTACAGAGCACAACTCACAACACAGCAAGACCCTGGCAAGAGCCTTCAATCAGCTCTTCCTTCTCGCGGTGTCTATTCGCTGATCGACTCGTAAACTTCTCCACAGATTCAGAGTTTCAGAGTTGCAACATTGCAAGGATCTCAAGAGTTCTACCTCTCTTCTTCGCTAGCCAACTCTTAAACCTCTACGCATCGCCAGATCATCCCAGGCGCATCTGTAGCTCACCAGGCGCGTCAGCAGCGCACCAGGAGCATCTGCAACAACCTTCGTCACCAACCCACTAACATCTATTGGGCTTAGTCCACTGAAACCTCTTCAGTCGAGCCCCAGGTCAGTTGTCAGCTTCGCCAGACAGTTGCCAGCCCACACCAGAAGTCGTTGAATCTTGCGAATGAAAAACAAACAAACCTTACTGAAGCGAATGTGTCCAATTGACCCTCCTTCTTGGTTTGAGTCATCCCTGTCTCACTTGCACACTCAACAGAGGCTTAGCATAGCAAATCAAAAGTAAATATGTAGTGTAACAAAGAAATCAGATGCGATTCAGAGCGTTATCAGAAGTCTAACAACGTTTTCAAATTAAAGTTTAGACACTGATCGGTCACTCGGACTGATCAATGAAGATCCTGATCGATCATGCTCTTGCCTGATTGATCCAGTGACTCTGTGATCGGTCACACTAACCGATCAGGGATCGAGGATCGGTCACCAGACCAATCTACCAGCTTACTGGGATTTCAAGCCACAACTAGCAGGTTCCTTGACCTGATTGGTCACCTGATCGATCAGGTTGTGCCCTGATCGATCACAGTGACAGATCAGGTCACCTCTGGACCGATCAGGACCCATCCTGATCGGTCCAGGAGGACTCTGATCGGTCACCTTGATCGATCAGGGTTTTCTCCAGACACTACTGATCTCTCTCTGATCGTTCACCGGAACGATCAGAAGCCAAATAGAAACATTCTGATCTCTCTCTGATCGTTCACCAGAACGATCAGAAGCCAAACAGAAACATTCTGTTCTCTTTCTGATCGTTCACCAGAATGATCAAACTCCCTGGATCGGTCACCAGACCGATCTATTAACAAGTGAGCTCGTGCCAACTTCTGATCGGACTCCAGACCGATCCAGACACTTGGCTGACTCATGCTTAGTCCCCCGGACCAAGACTCCATGCCCAACTTCACTCACCTGGACTTTGTTCAACCTAGCTTCCCTTGCTAGGACCTGGCTTCACTCACCAGGGTTTCCATCACCCGGCTTCACTCGCTAGGACCCGGCTTCACTCACCGGGGTTTCCTTCCACCTAACTTCACTCACTAGGACCCGGCTTCACTCACCGGAGTTTCCATCACCCGGCTTCACTCACCAGGACCCGGCTTCACTCACCGGGGTTTCCGTCACCCGGCTTCACTCACCGGGATTTCCGTTACCCGGCTTCACTCACCAGGACCCGGCTTCACTCACCGGGGTTTTCTTTCACCCGGCTTCACTCATCGGGATTTCTGTCACCCGGCTTCACTCACCGGAATCCATGCCCAGTCCCCGACCAGGACTTAAGCCAAACTTATCTTACTCACCTAAACTTAAATTGGTGTCAACACCAAAACAACAATCAGGTCAGACTGCATCAACACCTGAGAGACCCTTTATAAGGGTCCTTTGACCAGTGAGATGATTAATCATTTTTCTATAATATTTACTTTCAAGTGTTGTGCCAAAAGTTGCTCTATGACACCAAAATGCTACTCCAACGATTATGACTTGCTTTCTACACTTCTAAGTCATTGGTATATTATATTAATTTCTTTTCATTGTACTTAACTCTAGTAATTTTACCTTGCGGATTGATAGTGGATTGCCCAAAGTAAACGATGAATGATCATGGGCCTTGGAATAAGAGTCGTCACAGACTCCAAACCAAGTAAAAATAAAACATGTTAGGATTGTGTTTTTCTTGCTCTTGTTTTATTCCGCTGCATAACATAGTTGTTATTCCAAAATCGAAAATTTTTCAAGAGCGTTATTCACTCCCCCCCCCCTCCTCTCTATCGCTCTCCTCGATCCTACAGTTAGCCCATTTCCTAGAAGAGCCTCTTCAGTGGGTTTAACTGATGACGACCTCAGACTTCGAGCCATCAGTACCAAAGCATAGGCCAGCTTCTCCAAGGTAGTATACCGAGTTTCTGCGTCCTTCAGGAGATGCATGAAGAAGTAGATTGGATATTGAGTAGTACCTTCTTCCCGAATGAGCGCAGAACCCACGACTTGTTCAACCGCGGACAGGTAGACGAACAACATTTCCCACTCCAACGACTTATAGAGGATGGGGAGCTCGGCAAGGTATGATTTTAAATCCATGAAAGCTTTCTCGCACTGATCATCCCAATCGAACTTAATAGCCTTCCTCAGAATTTTGAAGAATGGCAGGGTTCTGTCAGCAGATTTGGAGATGAACCGAGACAGAGTTGTAATTCTATCATTCAGCCGTTGTACCTCCTTGAAATTGTGAGGGGATGACATGTCGAGAATAGATTGCACTTTTTTTGAGTTAGCCTCAATTCCCTTTTCGGTCACCATGTACTCGAGAAACCGACCACTCTTCACCCCAAACAAACACTTAGCGGGGTTTAGTTTTAGCTTGTTGGCTCTCAAGGTGGCGAATGTTTCCTCTAGGTCAGCTATCATGTCTTTCCCCTTCTCTGTCTTGACCAGGATATCGTCCACATATACTTTAATGTTCCTCCCGATCTGGTGGCAAATGACCTTGTCCATCATTCACTTATAGGTTGCCCCTGTTGTGCAACCCAAACGACATGACATTATAATAGTAGGGACAATCTGCCATCACAAAACTGACCTTCTCTTGGTCTTCCCAAGCGAGGGGAACCTGGTGGTACCCCTAATAGACATTCAACATCGAAATGAAATCACAGCCAGAGGTAGAATCCACCAGCTGATCAATGAGAGGCAAAGGGTAACAGTCTTTAGGGCAGGCTTTATTTAAATCTAGAAAATCAATACAAACCCGCCATTTACTCCCGGCTTAGAGACAAGTACAACGTTCGCCAGCCAAGTCAAGAATTAAACTTCTCTCATATGTCCGGCCTTCATTAACTTGGCAACTTCTTCCCTGATAATCTTGTCTTTCTCGGGCGCAAAGTGTCTTCGCCTTCGTTTCACCGGCCGGCCTCCCGAGGTTATGTGCAATAGATGCGTGGCCAAGGCGGGGGGGGGACTCCTTTATTCTCTTCAGTAGCCCATGCAAATACGCCCTGATGGTCCCTTAAGAAGTTGATCAGACGGCTTCTCAGCTCTGGTGTAAGATCAATCACAATTTGTAACACTTATTGAGGATGAATCTGGACCTCTTTGCTTCTGACCTCCCTGCATTCTTCTTTAGGCCCTTCTTCTTCCCGAGGATTGGCCAGGTCAATGTGTAACGCTTCATGTGTCTTCGGGTTCTTGCGGGCTTCTGTCCTGACCTCCCCAATGTAGCATGGTCGGGAAGCCAACTGGTCCCCTTTAACATTGGCCACTTGCTCACCCACCAGGAACTTGATCTTCTGGTGGTAGACTGAGAGCACCACCTAGAATAGGCTGAGCGTCGTATGCCGCAGGATGGCGTTGTAGGATGATGGGGCATCCACGATCATAATGGGTGTCCTTCTCGTCCTCTCAAGCATGTCATCCCCTAGCGACAGAGATAGGGAGATCTGCCCTATCAACTGCACTCTATATCCGGTGAAGCTGAAAAGCGGGGTGGAGACTGGACGCAACTCATCTTCGTCGATCTGCATATGTTCCAGAGCTACCTTATATAAGATATTGACGGAGCTACCTATATCCACAATGACGTGCTTAACCTTGTAATTAGCTATCCGTGCAAGAATTACCAGTCATCTTCATGGGGGGCTTCCACGTCCTCCAGATCATCATTGCCGAATGAAATAACAGGGCCCTGACACTTGTCACTGCTCGTCCCAATGGCGTAGTTCTCCAGCAGACGTGTGTGGGCTTTCCTTGCCCGATGAGAGTCTCCTCCGGTAGGTCCTCCATAGATCACTCTCACATGGCCCAGTGGAGGCCCGCGTGTCGGAGCTTTGCCCTTCTTGGGATCTCTTTTAGAGGAGATAGATTGGTGGGGCACTATCTCCTGACTCCTTCCCCTCGAACGTGACCAAGATCGATGCCTGGATCTATCCTCCCCTGATTGTCGTTGACGAGGGGAAGGGCTTCGCCGAGGGGATCGCCATCGGTACCCCGCTTTATTCCACCGTTTGCGAGGCTTGGCGTCCACGTCCTGGGACCTCCTCTTCTTCAAGATGCAGCACACCTCTGTAGAATGCATTGTATTGCCATGGAAGTCACAGTACTTCTTCGGTAGTTCAGGTTCCGTGCTGTCGACCATCTCCACCAACCTCTTCTTACCAACCCAGTGATCCTTCCCGCAGTGGGGATCTTTAGCCAGGGTTGGTGTGGATGGTTCTCTTCTGTCAGATCGTACCGAGATCTGGATAGGGGCTCCCGCCGAATCTTTACGGCCGGCGTGTTGCACCTCTTCAACATTGATGTGCTTAATGGAGCGCCCCAATAAGTTGTCAAAGCTAGTTGGTGGCTTCTTCACTTGTGACCGAAAGAAATGACCTTCAGAGAGTCCTTACGTGAAGGCACTAATGAGGATTTCCGAAGTAGCAGTTGGCACATCTTGAGCCACCCGATTGAACCTTTGGATATAGTCCTTCAACAATTTGTTCGCCTTCTGTTTGTGGGCGAACAGGTTCAACATCGTCTTCTGGTGTCGTCGGCTGCTGGTGATGTGGTGCAAGAAGACGGTTCTAAACTCTAGGAACGAGTTTATTGAGTTTTGGGGTAGCCTCTGGAACCATCACTGGGCGGCCCCTGCAGGGTGTTCGAGAACACCTGGCACTTCACACCATCTATGTATTGGTGTAAGAGAGTCACGTTCTCAAATTTGCAAATATGATTTTCTGGATCCGTCTTCCCATCATAGTCAGCAATTCTTGGACCATGAAATTGCTTGGGCATAGGATCCGCTACGATGTCCGGAGAAAAAGGGGTAGGCGGAGACTTCATGAGGACATGGAAGCCTCAATCTTCCCTGGTCCTTCCTCCTGACATAGAATGCTGGAGGCGACGGAGTGTGCCCTCTCCAGGTCTCCCAAGGAATCTCGTGGGGGTGCTGGACCTGTCATTGCTGGTCCCACTGGTGATGAGACGGATCTTTGATTTCGATGGTGCGAGGCAGACATACTTGGGATTTCGCCTTGCACCGAAGCCGCTCATTGTGAGGCGGCTTGCTCGATCTGATGTTGTTCCAGCGCTCCTTTGACGGCGTTGGCGACTAAGCGATCCAACTCCTACCTCATTAGGATGATGGGTTGTCCCTCTGGATCTGCCATCATGGTGCTCCTTCTGGTGCTTTGATTGTTTCCCACAGATGGCACCAAACATGTTCCGAAAGGGAACGACGCAGATGGAGAGTCACCAAAGCCAGCCCACGACGACGGTGATGGGGAGAAGGTGCTTATGCCCTATGAGATTAATACGAGTGTTAAAGGGAACACACCGGAAGATTTTCTAGTAGAACTAGACCCAACCACGGTTCGGAACCGACGGTTCGATGGTTCGAAACCGTCGGTTTGATAGTTCGTGGGAGGTCGACCCTTAACCTTAACCGCCTAAGCCGGTTACGGTTCACAGTTTGGAACCGCCGGTTAACGGTTCGGTTCACGGTTCATCACGGTTCAAGATTATTATATTAAAAAAATTAAAAATTAAATTAAAAAAATAAATTTAGGCACTTTAGGCAAAAAAAAAAAGAAGGGGGCAAATGAAGGTATGCACAACAAACGAACTGATTTAATATATCATCATCATCATCATCTATTCTGCTGTCTTGCTCCGATCGTTCGATCGATCAAGAGTAGTCCCTCCAACAGATGAGCATGGTGAATTGGTGACGCACCAGCGGTCCGGCGCAGAGGTTGGCATTGCCGCTGACCTTGAAGACATCGAGCTTGCGGAGGAAGGTCGCTTTGAAGGGGAAGACTCCCTAGAAGTTGTTCTTCTCCAAGTTTAGGAATTTGAGCCACTTCATTTCGGCGACGAACTTTGGGATGCTTCCGTTGAACTGATTCGAGCACAGATTGAGGTGGGTCAGTGACGAAAGCTGGGAGATTGAGTCGGGGATCGGGCCGGCCGCCGGAGAGCCAATTGTGGGCGAAAGTTGCGTTTTTCAGGTCGGCGAGGTCACCTATAGAGTCGGGTAGGGTTCCGGAGAGGGCCGCTGGTGGGTCACCAATTACTTGGGCCGGAACCCCCTTCGCCGGCGCTTCTGCTCGCGCTCCGCCCGTCCTTCTTCAGGCGAACCGGCAGTTAACCGCCTGTTCGCCAGTTTTGGCTGCGCGAACCGTAACCGCCTCGGCATCCTGCTGGGCTGGTTCCGGTTCGGCCTGGCGAACCGGGTCAATAGGTCACCCGACCAGTTGACCCGGGCCGGTTCGGGGCTGGGTCCGGGCTGGACCCGGCCCGTGGCCGGGTCTAGGTGGAACGCACTTCGACACTCAAGTTAGGAATCGTATCTCTTTTCGGAGGACAAGGAATCAAAGTTTGCTCTAAGTTTGGAAAACTTTCCCCCAATATCTGGATGCCAAGGCATCTTATATACCTGAGGTTTAGATCACGCGTCTCCCCACGCTCTCCTCCATGCCCCTTAATCATCAATTACTTGATAAATATTCTATCTTTTGATAACGATTGTTGCGATCATTAAGGCCTTAATTGTCGCACGTTGCGGAAAATAATTATCCGAAGACTTTCCTATTCTGGAAAGAGCAACGGCTACTTAAATCCAGGCTTTCTGACTCCTATGCTGATCTTTGGGCTCCACTCTCCCAAGTTAGTCTCGGGGTCTCATCTCCCGAACTGACCTCAGGGCCTTCATTCACTTTCCTGAGATACTCTCGAGAACCTAATTCCCGGCCTGGCCTTCGGGTCCTTCTTCTCTTTTCCAAGATAGTCTCGGGAGCCTAATTCTCGGCCTGACCTTGGGGGCCTTCTTCTCTTTCCCGAGATAGTCTCGGGAGCCCGATTCCTGACCTGACCTCAGGGGCCTTCTTCCCTTCTCCTGAGGTAGTCTCGGGAGGCCAATTACTGGTCTAACCTTGGAGCTCTGGTCCATTCTCCCGAGATAGTCTCGGTCAGACCTCAGAGCTCTTGTCTGGCGGGCCCTGCCACGTAGTTTCCCCGTGTCACGTGTCCACCCCGGGATGCTTATCCCTATCAATATATAAAATATATAAAAAAATAGAGTTCCTAGAATTGTATATTTGAAATATATAAAATAAAAATAAAAATAAAATTTATATGTGAAAATTAAGATAGATTAGATATCATCGAAAAAATTATTAAAAAGATGATTATAGATGTTAAAATTTTATTTTAAAAGCGATAAATATCAAGTCACGTTAGGCCTGATATCCTAGGATATCAGATCCTCTGTTAATTTCTTTAGGATATGAAGCTAGGTTAGACACTAGCATCAGATATAAAATTAAACAAAAAAATAAAGGAAAATAAATAAAGTAAGTTAAAAAATAGTATTTAAATAAAGATATAAAAAGAATAAGAATAAAGTAAAATTAATGATATAAGTAAACAAAAAATATATAATACGAATAAATTATAAAGTAATAAATATAAAATAGAGAGAAACATAATGAAAATATATAAAGAGATAAAGAAAATAAAGATATAAATATAAAATATCGAAACACATGAAGAATAAAAAATAAAGAAAGAAATATAAATAAATGAATAGAGTTTATTGATGAAAAATAAGGAATAAATATAATAGAAATTTAAATAAAATATACCTATGAAAATAATTAAGATAGATAATAATATATAAAAATAAGTAAAATAAAGAGATAAGATGAGAGATAAAATAAGGCAGTCTAAATGTGCTATAATCGCTACATTTACACTGCCTTGTTTTATCTCTCATCATTATCTTTTTATTTTTCTATTTTTTTATCTTATTATCTATCATAATTATTTTATAGTTATATTTTATTTTAATTTTTATTGTATTTATTACTTATATTTTTCACCAATAAACTCAATTTATTCATTTATATTTTATATTTTTTTTCTTTATTTTTTATTGTTCATGTGTTTCTATATTTTATATTTATATCTTTATTTTCTTTATCTCTTTTTCTATTTTCTTTATCTTTCTCTCTATTTTATATTTATTACTTTATTATTTATTCATATTATCTATTTTTGGTTTACTTATATTATTTATTTTACTTTATTCTTTATTCTTATTATATGTTTATTTAAATATCTAATTTTTTTATTTTACTTTATTTATTTTCCTTTATTTTTTGTTTAATTTTATATCTGATGTTAGTGTCTAACCTTGCTTCAGATCCTAAAAAAAACTAACAGATAATCTGATATCCTGGGATATTAGGCCTAATGTGGCCTGATAGTTATCGCTTTTTAATTAAAATTTTAAAATATATAATCAACTTTTAATAATTTTTCGATGATATTTAATCTATCTTAATTTTCACATATAAATTTTATTTTAATTTCTATTTTATATATTTCTAATATATACATTTTTAGAAACTCTATTTCTTTATTATATTTTATATATCTTTTCATATTTTTATTTTATTTTTATTTTTCTATATTTTACATTTTCAGACCCATAAATACTTCATATCAGGCCCTCATTGAGTCTGAAATAAAATTATTTCAAACCCTTTTTGAGTGAAATATTGGCCTAATATTTATCCCTTTTTAAATAATTTTAAAATATATAATTTTTTAAATAATTTTTTGGATGATATCAAATATATCTTAATTTCCACATATAAATTTTATTTTAATTTTAATTTTATATATTTCTAATATATACAATTTTAGGAACTCTATTTCTTTTTCTATATTTTATATATCTTTTCTTATTTTTATTTTACATATATTTTTCTATATTTTATATTTTTAGGCCCTCTTTGGGCTTAAAATGAAATATTGGCCTAATATTTATTACTTTTTAAATATAATTTTAAAATATATAATCATCTTTTAAAAAAAAATTTGATAATAGCTAATCTATCTTAATTGCCCTAGAATTGCCTATCGGGGACAAAGTGCTATTAGGATATATACTAAAAGCCTTGTCTTTTCTATATGAACATCTACATTTTGAAAGAGAATCACAAGATCACTGTTGCATATTTATAGTAGTGTATGCATAAAGTCTAATACTTTATACTGTAGAAAACATGGTGTGTGGTGTCGTACAGAAGATCATGTTATTAATGTCTTGTAAAGTATAAGTAGAGGCTCACAACCGAGATGGAGTTGGCCAAACCATCGGGATGGTTGTAGTGTAATTTGGTGTTGGTTTGTCTTGACCATAGAATTACACTAGTGCACTTTGTGTGCATTGAGCAGGACTGACATAGAGGTGATCTAATTTATACTGACTTTATAATTGGATCAGACCTCGGTTTATTATGGAGTACATGCTCTGAATCTCGATATAATAACGGGCACATGTACTTAGTATTTATTTCTTTGACTTGCCAATGAGCGAGATTTATTTTGTTAAATCGATAGGCCCGGTAAATTAGGAAATAATATTATTTACATGGTGTGCCATTGATTATAGATGGGAACCGTGTCCTGGTGAGTCGGGATGATGATGCCCCCTTAATGAGCTCATTAGGTTCATCATGTTAAATCCTGCAGGTGGACTTGGTCCAACATGATGATAAGGATGAGTGGTACTAATCAAGGAGTTATATGTTGATTAATTAAAATTGTCAGTAATTTAAATTAATCAATGGGCATTCGATATCTTAAACACGGGGAGAAATTGTACTCATAATAGGTGGAGCCCGCCCATATATAAATATGGGGGTTGGTGAGGTAGTTCAATGAGGATCCTTTAGTGGAATGGATCTTCACCAATGGATCGGGTTTGTACCCATAGCAGGCCAAGACCCAACTCCTCCTCATGGTCCCTTGATAGTAGCCCACAACGAGTGTCACGATGAGCCTCAAATTTGAATTTATAAATTGAAAACCCTTAGCTTACAAATCTAAGTGTAGTATAGGAGCTTCAAGTCATATTTTTCCAATGACTAGTTAAGAATGCTTAGTTCAAGCTTGAATTCGTCATTTTATATTTTGGGTTTCAATTGAAATGAGGTTTGTTTGCGATAAGGAATGAAATTATAGACGGAAACAGAATGAATGAAACTAACTATCCCTATTGAAAACTGAAACAAGGATACTACACTTATCTCTAATTGAAACTGAGATTCAATGCAAAACTATGAGATTGCAAATTCAAGAACTAATTTTATATGTAGGAAAGCATAAGATCTGTAGCTAAATTGCAGAAATGAAATTGAATTCACGAACTAAAAATTGAATGCAGGAACAGGATTGAAATGTAGCTGAGACACTTCCTCATCAGTCAACAGACCGATCAGATGCTTGCCTGATCGGTCAACAGACCGATCAGATACTAGCCTGATCGGTCAAACAAACCAATCAGATACTGAAATGCAAACTGATACAAACTGAAACAGAAATAAGGAAATGAATTCGAGAATTCAGAAACTAAGATTGCAGAAACTAAACATCCGATCAATGACTTCACTAAGATCTCCTTCTTGCCGTCACACAAGAGCCAAGCTAGAAACCCTCTAGCTCAAAAACCAGTGAAGAATCAATTCCCGTGATCAATTTGCGTTGGCTTGATGCGTAGCTGATTCTTCATCCGATCTCTTCCCTCTTGATGAATGGAATGGCGAAATTGGCTCATGAACTCTCAGAAACCTTCGAAGAACCCCTCCGAGTGCTCTGATAGCTCTGATCGATGAAGACGATCAAATAGGGATCGATCGGATGAAGCAAGCTCTCGGCAAAACCCTCACCTGAGCTTCCAGAGATGAGATCAATTAGCAAACTACACAGGAATCTATCTCTACTGATTCAAGATCTTGAGACGAAGCTTGATCTGATGTGGCCACGCGCGATCGGAGAAGAAAAATGAGAAGAACACCAAGAATAGATATAGAATTCGCGACGACTCAGCTGGGCGGAGAAGTTCTCTGATTTAATTAATTCCAATTCAAAATGAATGGTTGTGATCATCCTCGCTTCATCCAACGGTCATATCAACTCGGATCGGAATCAAACGTTCCAGATCTCCATCAATGGTCAGGATCTTCTTCTCTGTAGCTTGGATCAATCAGATCTGCAATGGTTGGCTCAGATTGCCCTGATTTTTGAATGGACGACTCCTCTCAAGCTTGATCCAACGGCTAGATGGCTTCTGATTTAGACCGAAACTTCAGATCTTGATCTATGGTCTTGATTAACTCTACCTTGAGCTCGGATTGATCAGAAGATGCTAGATGGCTCAGATCTCCCCGTTTCTTGATAGGACGACCCACATTTATCCATCTCTTGATCCTCTTGATTGAAACCAAGTCTGAACTCAAGTTCAATCCAATCTGATCTAGGTCCATGATCATTCGAAGCCTACAAATTTATATTCAAATTTTAATGCCAAAACATCTTAAATATAAAAAAATTTGCATCCAAAGCTTAAATAGCAATACATCATGGAACCTAGTGTAAATACAAGATTAAGCATGTAAAAAGAGATCAAAATATGGATTTGAGAGCCTGAATTGATTAACAAAATGGTAATTATCATCCCTATTGTAGCCCTATATATACCCCATGGTGGCATGAAACCAAGGCATCCAATTCAACACAAGAGAACCCTAAGCCTCTCCTCTCCTCCTCTCTCTCTCTCCCTCTCACTTTTAGGTGTGCAGCGCCGACTTCTGTTGTGGAGAAGAGAGAGCAACTCAAGTTGCTCACGTCTTCTTCTCCAAGGTAGCAATTTTCTCCAAAGGAAAAAAAAGTTGCTCACGCAAGTTCATCTCTTCCAAGGGAGCAAAGTTGCTCACGTCTTCTTCTCCAAGGCAGCAATTTTCTCCAAGAAAGCAAAGTTGCTCACGCAACTTCATCTCCTCCAAGGGAGAAACCCAAGTTGTGTGTCCAAGATTCTTGCTGCTCAGGACGTTGTTGTGGAGAAGAACAAGTTTCTGCAAGCAGCAACTCACAGCTCGGGTGCCGGCGGTGGAGGAAAGGAGTAGTAGGGTTTGTGTTTGGATTTTCTTCTTCCTTGGAGTGGCCGGCGGTAACCCTAAGGTTACGGCTTGGTTGGCGCAAGAAGAAGGGATTGACTTGGTGACCACGATTCTTGGCAGATCATCTCCCACACGACGTCCAAGAGGGGAGGGTCATATAATAGAAGATCAAGAGGTAAATGGAAAGGTATAACTTTTTTTCTTTAGTTCCTTATTTTCTATAATTTCATGTGGTTTTAATTAATTATCTTACACTTAACTATTTGTTAATTAATGATGATAATTAATTATTTTAGACAACAATAATAAATACAAAAATTGGTGATCCACTCGTTGTCTTTGGTTGGGCGAGTTACAAGGCTTGAACATTAAGTTTGGCTAAGTTGTAACTCGAATCAATTAGTACGGCGACGAGTCGGTCGTAAGGGAGACAGGTTTCCATTCGGATTAATTTTTTAATCCATGGATATGGAGAGGTTTCCCATGGACGACCCAGTGTTCACTTAGGAAACCTGCCAAGTTATCCAACAACTGGTATCAGAGCTGAGGTTTTCGGTTTTGTGTGTTTAAGATTTGGTTACTTTTTGCACTTTATCATGTATTTTATTTTTGCTGGATAATAGTAGGATGTGAGTAGGCTAACTCTTTGGTTGCAGGCACGAGATTCCAACTATTATGGCTTAAATAATATGTGTATGTGATTGATTGTGTATGGTTGTAATTATATGAATCCTCGGGATTGATGAGGCTAAATTAGTATTTAATTTTTGTAATTAAATACGACACATATTTAGCCAAGCTTTTTATTTACTTTCGATCTAGATTTTATGTACACTCCTTTGTGGAGTATAGGATCGATAAATCTAAATAAGTAGCTTATCATCTCGGCTTGGAGATCCCTTCAATGGTGGCTTGTGCATGGTGTAGGGAGGAGCGGACGAGGTGGCGACACGACTGGAGGCGCACTGGAAACTAAAGCCATGATAGTTGAAAAAATTTAGAATTTTTCTTATTTATTATTTTAGTTTATGTGCTTGTCATGCGTGCATGAAAATTCCTCATTATAAATAACTAAGTGGGAGAGGGACCCTAGGGGTCCCGCGGCCTCCATTACTAATTTGACAAGTGATGCGAACAAGCTTGCGCGTCGGCTCTAAGTGCCTTGCTCCCCATCGGATGGGCTTGTTTTGCGGATCGCTAGGTCAGACATGATTATAGAAGATTATTAAAGAGTGTGTGATTTTTCCCATCGGACGACACATAATCCGAAATAATTTTCTTAGTATTGTGTAATGGTAAATACTTAGATACAAATAATAGTATCCTCCCCATCGAAGTCACTGCTATTATTTGTAGGGCCAAAGTGGACCAACTATTAATTTTATTTGTCAAAAAGTTAGGTTGATAAGATAATAAAATTAATGGGTAAAACCTTCTCTTACAAATGTGGAATGCGTATACATCCACACTATCGTGGCATGTGAAATTCTCGGTGTTTTGAGGTGTTGGTTGATTTCAAATTTATTATTTTGAGGAATCAATATTTATTGAAATCTAAAGTGTGTGATTGTTGTGATTCTCAGGAATTTTCAAAATGGCCTTTAACCTACTAGCTGTCATACTTAAGGAAAACAAACTTACGAGCCCTAATTATATAGATTGGAAAAGAAACCTGGACATTATCCTAACTGCTGAGGAGTACAAGTTTGTATTGTATGAGATCTATATTCCTAAACCTGGCGAGAATTCTAGTGAAGAGGAGAGGGAGAGTTATAGAAAGAGGATCAAGGTTGATGAGATGGTGCGGTGTTACATTTTGGCTTCTATGTCAAATGTATTGCAACATCAGCATCAGGCCATGCCCACTGCCTATGACATGTTGCTCAATCTCAAAGAACTCTTTGGACACCAGAATCGGGCAGCTAGGCAGGAGGCAATGAGAAACTTGATAACGACTACCATGGTCGAGGGGACACCTGTGAGAGATCATGTCCTTAAGATGACGACCCATCTCAATGAGATGGAAGTCCTTGGAGCAGAGATCGATGGGGAAACCCAAGTCGATATCATTCTTTAGTCTTTGCCTAGGAGTTTTGAGCAGTTCTGTCTAAACTATAATATGAGCAAATGTACATATTCATTGGCGGAACTTCTGACAGAACTCCAGGCGGCAGAGGGGTTTTTTCGTCAGAGTTCTCATGCCTTGGTTACTCAAAGGGTTTCTGTTGATGCAGTCTGGCCCTGATTGTTGTTTTGGTGTTGACATCGATTTTAGTTTAGGTTGATTATGATAATGATGATTATGATTAAGTCCTGGTCGGGGATCAGGCATGGTATGGAAAATCCTAGCTTGGAGGGCTAGGTGTTGGAAAATCCTAACCTGAAGGGTTAGGTGTTAAAAATCCTAGCTTGGAGGGCTAGGTGTGTGAAAAGTCCTAATTCGGAAGAGGTGGGTGAAAAGACCTTGCTTAGAGGGCTAGGTGAAAAGTCCTAACTTGGAGGGTTAGGTGCAAATTCCCATCTTGGAGAATTAGGTGAAAAAGTCCTGGCTTGGAGGGTCAGGTCCTATCTTGGAGGGCTAGGTTTGGAAAGTCCTAATCCGGAAGAGTTGGGTGAAAAGTCCTAGCTTGGAGGGCTAGGTGAAAAGTCTTAATTTGAAGGGTTAGGTGCAAATTCCCAACTTGGAGGATTAGGTGAGAAATCCTTAGCTTGGAGGGCTAAGGTGGATGAAACCCTAGCTTGGAGGGCTGGGTTAGAGCCCCTGGATCGGTCTGGTGACCGATCAGGGAGTTGGCATGGTGCTCCTTCGTGGATCGGTCTGGTGACCGATCCAGCGATGACTGATCGGTCTGGTGACCGATCAGGGAGTATGCGTTTCACCCACTGACTGGCTCCTGATCGGTCTGGTGACCGATCAAGGAGCGAACAGTGAGGTTGAGTTCCCTTGCTGAACTGCTCCTGATCGGTCTGGTGACTGATCAGGATCACTGTGTAGATCATTCTGGAGAACGATCCAGCTTCGCAGGTTCCTCACTAAGATCGATCAGGACGGTGCCTGATCGGTCTTGTCATGATCTGATCTGTCTGGTGACCAATCAGGAGACACTCTGATCGGTCAGGTGACCAATCAGGAGGTTTGGATTGTGAAACTCAGAAATCGCCTAAATTAGAGGTGGATCGGTCCGGTGATCGATCCACAACCTGGGATCGGTCTGGTGATCGGTCTAGGAGAATCTCAAAGAAATCACGATTTCTGATTGAGCGTTGGGGATCGATCAGGACGGAGCCTGATCGGTCTGGACCCAGCCTGATCGGTCTGGTGACCGATCAGGAGGCTCTCTGATCGGCCCGGTGACTGATCACTTTAATTCAAATTGCACTGTCAGACGCTCTGATCGCGCCTGACCATATCCGATTCTCTGCTGCTTACATCTTATACTTGATTTACTGTGTGATATGCTGCTCTAACAGTCTGATTAAGCTGCAGGTGACAGGGGAAGATTCAAACACTCAAGGAGAGTCAATGGAGAACTTTCCTTGGAGCAGGTTTGTCCGTTTTTCCATCTCAGGTTGCAACGGCCGAGCTACAGACTGGAGCTGAGACTGGAGCTTGGCTGAGGGAAGCTCAGGGAGTCCAGGGATAGCTCAGTGGTAGCTGGAGTTGGCAGATGAGCAGCTGGGAGCTGCAGGGATGGTGTCATCTGATGCTTGGAGGAGAAACAAAAAGGGTGGAAGAAGGCTTCGTGGAAGCAGAGTTCGAATACTGGTTTCTTGCCGCGCCTTGTGTTTTCTCCACAACTTGCTTGTTGTGTTCCTAAAGTTGTCATCACCTTGAGCAAGCGATTGCATTCTTGAAGCAGCCATCCATTACTTGAGCGCCTGAAGGAGAGAACAAGAAGCTTGGAGTCCGACAGCGGGAAGACACGAGGAAGGGTTTCTTGCGTGAGATCGCCGCTGGGTGGAGCTCAGGAAAGCTTGTTGTGTTCTTGTCTTTGCTGGGTGTTTGAGTAAGATCTTTCTTGTTGTTTCATTGAGCTTAAACATTTATCTGTGATTGAAACGCTGTGGAGAGGTTTCTCCACCGAGAAGGAGGTTGTCTTCTATCCGGTGCTAACCGGGGCTTGATCTGCCGACGATCAAGGGATCGCCCACCTTAAGGGCACGCCAAGGAGTAGGGGCAAGTTATCCCCGAACCTTGTAAACCCTCCTTGTTAGCGATCTTGGTAGTTGTAGTTGTTTCCTTTCATTTTCTGTTTCTGCATTTTCTGTTTTCATACTTCCGCTGTGCTACTAACAAAGTTAAGTGCAGAAACTTGATTTGTGTCTAAGTCAAAGTGATTGGCTATATTCACCCCCCCCCCTCTTTAGCCATCCGGTTTCCAACAAGTGGTATCAGAGCTTGGGGCTCTGTTTACGGCTTAACATCCGAGAGTTATCAACAAGATGGCGTTGAGAGAAGGCTTCTCCACCACCCGACCTCCATTCTTCGATGGCGCTGATTTTCAATATTGGAGATCGAAGATGGAATATTATTTGAAGATGGATATCAATACATGGTTTGCGGTGAAGGAGGGATTCACCCCTCCTAAGGATGATGAAGTCAAAGAACTCGAATCATGGCGGTGGACTGCCGGACAAACTCGAAAGAGTGAAGCCGACGCGAAGGCGGTTGTCACTCTACAATGTGGCATGAACAAAGACCAACTCATCAAGGTTGGTCCTTTCACAAGTGCAAAGGACTTGTGGAACAAGCTCATCGAACTCCATGAGGGCACCCGAGATTCAAGAATCGCTAAGAGGGACTTGTTCCTCAATCAACTTCAAAATCTCTCCATGAAGGAGAATGAATCGGTAAGTGAGCTTCATAGCTGGTTCAAGGAAGTCCTCAATGGGCTTCATTCAATTAATGAAAAAGTCGAGAATCGTGACCTTGTAAGGTATGTCTTGAAAGCCTTTCCAAGGAATGCTTTGAGGTCATCCATGGTGGATGCCTACAAAGTTTCCAAGGATCTATCCATTGTAAAATTAGATGATTTATTTTGTGAGATGGAATTGCATGAATGGCTAACAAAGGCCCCAAGGAGAAGGGGATTGCTTTAGTTGCAGGGGACCGATCCAACAAGAAGAAGAAGGAGAAGAAGAAGGAGAAGGAGGTCTCTTCATCTTCATCCTCTTCCGAATCCGAGTCCGATTCCGAGGAAGATGGCAGCGGCTCTTCTTCCTCCGAGATGGCGAACTTTGTGAGAAGGATGATGAGAAGGGGTCGACGCTTCAAGAGTAGAGGTAACTCTAGTGAAGCTAAACTTGATAAGACTAATGCATCTTGCTTTGAGTGTGGTAGGAAAGGGCATTTCAAGAATGAATGTCCGAAACTAAAGAAGAAGGAGGAGAAATCCAAAAGAAAAGAAGAAAAATCCAAGAAAAAGACCTTGAAAGCCACTTGGGATGAGTCATCCTCAAGCTCATCCGATGAAGAGAAGGAGGAGAAGAGCACAAGGCATGTGCCACTTATGGCTCTTGGAGAAGAAAGCAGTGATGAATCTTCCAACTCATCAAACGCGGCTTCATCATCTTCGGATGATGAAGAGGTAACTTCTCCCGAGCTTGAAAAGTGTTATAGAGCTATTGCATGTTTAACTAGTATGCTTAAGAAGTCAAAAAATAAGGTTAAAGCATTGCAATTAGAAATTAATCAATTGAAATTATCTAGGGATGATAACATTGATGATTTGCATGTTGAATTGTTAGAAGATAAGATTAAGTCTTTGAAACTTGAAGTTGAAAACTTGAAATCCTCTAAGGTTGAGGAAGTAGATGATTTGCATGATGACTTGCTAGAAGAAGAGAACAAATCTTTGAAGAGTGAAGTTGAGAAACTCAAGAATATTCTTGAGAAGTTCTCAACTAGCTCTAGGACCCTAGACATGATCTTAAATGCCCAAAGGGCGGTCTAAAAAAGGGCCGGTATTGGTTACCATCCTAAGGAACCCTCATTTGTGTCTCTCATGTCTAGGACTGATATGAGGCAATCTACGACACCCAAAATTCAAAAGAAAGTTGTCAAGGCATGGGTGTCTAAGTCTTGTTTAGTTGATGCTTTAGGTCCCAAGGTTTGGGTACCTAAAACTTCTATTTTTCGAATTGTGTAGGTTATGATTGAGGGGGAGCATCTATCAACTTGATTCGTTGATAGTGGATGTGTTAGTGATGTGAGAGAAGTGTCCTAAGGCAATCGCCTTATGATGTAAACATTTATATTAATAAATGATAATTCACTATTTGAGTATACATGTTTTGTATATTTGATTGGGATCTTAAACTCATCTACTGAATGTCCGCAATACAACTCACAACATAAGAGAATTTGTGATGGGATCACAACTAGTGATTATCTCTAATGTGCAATTGTGAAGTATTGAAATTATCCCTAGTCGATGAATTGATAAAAACGGACACTATCAATTCTGTTGAGACTAGCATGGGTTATTCTCTAATCAGCTGATTCTCACTGGCTGGTGACATTGGGATGTCCGGAGATAAACATGGATGCTAGTTAAGGGAACTAGTTCATTGGAGTGACTGGCTGTAAGACTTCATATGGGAATCTACATGTAGATATGTCAATGAAGTTCTTACTGCAGCTTAAGTGCGATGTTCCTTTGACTTGCGGTGTTCAAGTCATCTTGGTCATGGAGACATACACTTTAACATCTTAAGCAAGCATCTCCAAGGAGGTGTGGACCCAGGATGATTGGGTATAAGCCGAAGTGCCCGAAGATGTTTGAACAGCCTACAAAGGATTCACCACTCCTTGCGAGGAGATGTATACCCAGGCCTATCGTCGGATTGTTACTCAGAAATCTCTGGCCAGAGTATATCATGTTTAGAATGCGAGTCTCTAAAATACATGAGAGTAATTAGAAATCCAATGGACGAGAAAGACACTACTTGGGCTAGGTGTGACGTAGTCAGCCTAGTGGGGACTGACACCATAGACTGTGTCCTGAACCAAGTGGGTATAAGGTGGTGAAGGGAATGGGGCACGATTCATTAGAGCTGCTAAATGGTTTCAGAATAATTTCTTCTGAGGTCAAACCGTTGATCTTTCGATTAATTGGGGGTCATGATGTACTACTAGGTGACACTCATGATCGTTCTATAATTTGTTGATTATAGACAGCCAACATAAATCGAAAGCCTATTTAGTCACACGCAATACGAGTAATCCGAGGGATTTAAAACGAGTTGAAAATTAGATTTTCCGATCAAGAGAAATAAGTCGAATCTGAGTTAATCAGAGGCGCAATGGAAGCTAAAAATGGCTAAGTCTTTTGAAGGCTTTTTGGGCGAATTAAATGAGTTTAATTCGCGGCGGTTCGGGTTGGTTTGGCCGGCCAAAGAGGGTGTCAAAACCCCCTTTGGTGGCCGGCCACAATAAGAGGAGAAAACCAAATAATTTTGGTTTAATTAATAAAATAAATCTAGTGCGATTTATTTTATAAATTATGAATAAATAAATTTGTATAAAGAAATTTATATAAATAAATTTTATAGAAATTTATTCTTTTATGGAAGATTAAAATAATCCATGAATTGGTTTATTTTAATTTTATAAAATCAATTATGAATTGATTTTTCCATAATAAGAAAGTTTATAAATTTCTTATAAAAATTTATTCCATAATTTAAAGAGAAGAAGAATTAGTTTTATTATAAATTAGTTTATAATAAAGACTCGGTTTAAACGGAATAATTAATAAGAAAATTTATAAGATAAATTTCTTATAACTAATTCCGTTAATTCGGTTTAGAGGGAGACTTAGCAAAGGAGTTGCTACTATATAAAGGAACCAAAGGCTAGCCCTTATTCCCAATTAATTAATCAAGAGATTAATTATTCTCTCCCTCTCTCTCTTAATCTCTTCTCCTCTCCCTCTCTTGCCTAGGGCCGGCGCCCAACCTTGTGGTTTAGGGCCGGCGCACCCAACCTACATCCAAGGTGAAGTTGGCGTGAGCTATCAAGAAGAAGGAGAACCCGAACACGAAGAAGAAGAAGCGGATAGCGACTCCTCTCTTCCCGGAATTCGATTCCGTTACTTCGTTGGTTAGTTTTCCATTATTTTCTCTTATTCTTCTAGTTGTGCCTTCCGAGAATCTAGTAGTTCTAGTCGGCACAAAACTCGTGACTTTGCGAAGTCATCCCGAAGAGAACTCGGCGTGGACGCGAGTAGAGGCGAAGCTTCCAAGGGACGCTACGGTTGGATCTCGTCCCTTCCTTCGAGATACGCGAGGTACTTGGTAAATTAGTTTACTTTTCCGTAAAGTTTTATTTTATGATTATGTCAACACACTATAAGGTTGCATGCTAGATACGAAGTTAAAATAATTTAGGAAATTATTTTATGCAAACTCTTCCGTTGCACGTAAAAATTTTGAATTTTACGAACTCGTATCCTTGTCGACATGCACCTGGTCCCAACAGGATGCTCCAAACACATGACCGGGGATAGATCATTGTTTACCACACTTCACAAGAAAAGTAGAGGTAATGTATCATTTGGTAACAATGGTAGTCTTAAGGTCATAGGAATAGGAGACATTCAAATATCCGAATGTCTTAGAATTTCAAATGTCCTTCTAGTCAAGGGGATGAAATTTAATCTCCTAAGTGTGAGTCAATTGTGTGACACGGGTTACACAATTGATTTCCAACCAAGTCAATGTCTAGTTAGACAACATGACACCTTGGACACGGTACTAGTAGGAGCAAGAGTAGATAATATTTATCATGTTTCATTTAAAAGTGCTACTAATATTTCTGCTAAGTATTTCATGTCAAAAGAAGAAGAGTCCACCCTTTGGCACCGGAGGCTAGCACATGTGAACATGAAGAACATCTGGAAGTTGGCCAACAAGGGATTGGTTCGTGGCTTGCCAAGCATCAAGTATGAGAAAGATAAACTTTGTGATGCATGTCAAATGGGTAAGCAAACAAAATCTGCACATAAAGGTAAAAGCGTTGTAAGTACTTCTACTGCATTAGATTTACTTCACATGGATCTATTTGATTGTAGTACTATCATATCATTGAATGGAAGTAGATATTGCTTTGTGATCATTGATGATTTCACTAGATATACATGGACTTACTTTTTAAAATATAAGGACCAACCCTTTGATGTTTTCATTTTTTTTGTAGAAGGGTAGAAAATGAAAAATCATTAACAATTAAGACAATTAGAAGTGATCATGGAGGTGAATTTCAAAATCAAAGGTTTTTGGAATTTTGTCAAGATAGGGGTTATAGACATGAGTTCTCTACTCCTAGAACACCACAACAAAATGGTGTTGTAGAGTGGAAGAACCGTGTTCTACAAGAGGCTGCACGAAGCATGCTTAATGAGTACTCACTCCCGAGTTACTTATGGACCGAAGCTGTAAATACAGCTTGCTATGTGCAAAATCGAGTCCTCATTCATAGGTTTTTAGGGAAGACTCCCCATGAGCTTTGGTTTGAAAAACCACCTATGGTTAAACACCTTCGGGTGTTTGGTTGTAAGGTGTTCATTCTAAACACCAAGGATCATCTTGGAAAGTTCACGGCAAAGGCTAATGAAGGGATACTAGTCGGGTACTCCCTTGTTAGCAAAGCCTACCGAGTCTACAACAAGAAGTCTAGAATAGTTGAAGAATCTTCTGATGTTGTCTTTGAAGAAATTCCAAAAGCCAATGGTCAACCAGAAGATGAAGTCCAATTCGAACTTAGGAGACTAAGTTTAAATGAAAGTCCAAATGTTGTTGATGGTGATGAATCTGACGATGGTGAGCCTAGACAATCCATAGATCAGTCGGATCCTGAGGCTGAACTTATGTCTAGTGAGTCCATTCATGAAGCACCACCAACACCAAGGCAAACTAGATTAGCCTCTAGTCATCCCCAAGACCAAATTGTTGGAGACATCCATCATGGGGTTAGAACTAGATCATTCTTCCGGAATGAGGCTAATGAAGTTTCCCTAATTTCTGAAATTGAACCTAGAAAAATTGATGAAGCATTAAATGATCCTGATTAGATTATTGCAATGCAAGATGAACTAGGTCAATTCGAAAGGAGTCAAGTTTGAGACTTAGTCCCTAGACTTAAGAAGACCACCATCATTGGAACCAAATGGGTCTTCAAGAACAAATTGAACCATAAGGGTGAAATCATTAGAAACAAGGCACGCTTAGTAGCCAAGGGCTATAGTCAAGTTGAAGGCCTTGATTATGATGAGACCTATGCTCCCGTGGCACGATTAGAGTCCATTCGATTGATGCTTGCATTTGCAGCACATCGTGGCTTCAAATTATACCAAATGGATGTCAAATCGGCCTTTCTAAATGGTTTGATTAGAGAAGAGGTCTACGTCGAACAACCTCCTGGGTTTGAGAGTACCGAATTTCCAAACCACGTGTTCAAGCTCAAGAAGGCACTCTATGGCCTTAAACAAGCACCCCGGGCTTGGTATGAGCGGTTGTTGACGTTCCTAATTGAGAAGGGCTTTGTTAGAGGCCAAATAGACCCTACACTATTTCTACGCAGAGATGGTGATAATATTTTTGTAGCCCAAGTTTATGTCGATGACATAATTTGTGGTTCAAACAATAGGGGCTATTTAAATGAGTTCGTTGGACACATGGAGAGTGAATTTGAAATGAGTCTAGTGGGAGAATTGACTTTCTTCCTTGGACTTGAAATCAAGCAAACTTGCGATGGTATCCATATACACCAATCAAAATACACACAAGAAATGCTTCGAAAATTTAACATGACTGATTCAAAAGAGGTAACCACTCCTATGTCTACAAACACAAAATTAGACAATGATGAGAGTGGTAAACCCGTTGATTTGACTTAATATCGAAGCATGATAGGTAGTTTGCTATACCTCACAGCTAGTCGACCGAATATTCTATTTGTTGTGGGTATGTGCGTTAGGTATCAAGTATGTGCCAAGGAGTCTCATTTAATCGCTGTTAAGAGAATTTTGAGATATCTTAAAGGCACAATAGGAGTCGGTCTATGGTACCCACATACCGAATCATTTGATTTAATTGGCTATACAAATTCCGACTACGCTGGATGTAAGTTGGACCAGAAGAGCACAAGTGGGGGTTGCCAATTTTTAGGTTCGTCCTTAGTAAGGTGGTCAAGTCGGAAGCAACATTGTGTTGCTCTCTCCACGACCGAGGCAGAATATATTGCTATGGAGAGAGTGTATCGCAATTGTTGTGGATGATACATACTTTAGAGGACTATGGATTGAGTTACAAGGGTGCGCAAGTGTTATGTGATAACATTAGCACAATTAACCTAACCAAGAATCCAGTCCATCATTCTAGGACCAAACATATTGAGGTGCGTCACCACTTCATTAGGGATCATGTAGCTAGGGGAGATATTGTACTCTCACATGTAGAGTCCAAATCAAACCTAGCTGACATTTTCACTAAACCACTCCCCGAAAATGAATTTAGTTTCCTAAGACGGGAATTGGGAATGTGTCGCGCTTCATGAATTTCAAAATGCTTTCAAACCCTTCATGATTATTTTGAAATTGTTGGGAAACAATTGGGAAACTTTGGGGACATCTCACACAAACTATAAGGTTTAACAAAACGTTTTTGTTTGCTAGATATGGGGTGAGATATTAGGATCAACTCAATTTCTCAAAATTTCAATGCATCCCTTGAGAAATTAAGTTGACGAGATAATAATCACTTCGGTGACCAAGTATGGGGAAAACCATTGCATAACATATGTGTATATGGTTCCATGAACATACTTGGACATTCCAATCAAGGAAACTTGATTGGAAACTTGAATTTGGAACAAAACTTGATTGAATTTGCTTGAATGATGGTTGATTGAGTTTGAATCCACTTGGGTGGATCAAAGTGATTGTTGAACCTACAAGGACTTTTGATCCTTGGTCAGGGATCAATTTTAGTCAAGAGATCATGTCCAAGTTCGATAAACTTCATCAGATCTCGTTGGAAAAATTCTGAAAATCTGAAATTGAATGTTTCAGATAGTATCAGGGAGTATCAGGAACCCTGATCGGTCACCGGACCGATCAGGCATAAGGCTGATCGGTCCACGGACCGATCTGGCTCGACTCTGCAACGATCGGTCAACAGACCGATCAGAGGGGCTTCAGTGACTTCACGAATTTCTGATCAACCTTACTGAGCCAGCCTGGATCGGTCCCCGGACCGATCTGGCACCCTCTGGTGATCGGTCCATAGACCGATCAGGGGGCTCACAAGTTTCTCTCCGAACCCTACTGTTCGTGTCCTGATCGATCAGCCGACCGATCAGGAGCGCACCTGATCGGTGACCCGACCGATCAGGTCCAGGTCAGTCCGATCAGGCTATAGCCTGATCGGTCTGGGCGCTATCAGATCGAACGGTGATCCGTTCAATCGCATTAAATTGTGGTTGGTGGACCGATCCACCAACCGATTTACTTCGCGAAAAACCGTTCAAAGCCGAACCCTAGCGCCGAAAAACCTCCCACCTATGCATTCTTTGTGTCGTGCGAAAGCTCTCCCAGTGCTTTCTTCTTACTCGAGAGAGTCTCCACGCGTGCAGTCCTAAGGAGTTCCTCAGGGCTCTGTTTTCTTCCTGCCTCCTGCGACGTTTTCTTGCTGAAGGGCGTTACGATCTCTCTCTTGCGCCGGGTTTTCTCCTACGCAAGCCTGTTTTTCCAACTTCCAAGAACTTCACAAATGGCACCTAAGTAAGTGTTTGTCTCAGTTTTTAGTTCAAATCAGTTCATAGATTATGTTGTGAGGCTAATCATGATTTGATGTTTGCTCTCATTGTTGTGGCGTGACTTTCTTGTGTTGGTCGTGACTCTACCTTTCCATGCTTCACCTTATGATCAAATCTCCTTTTCGGACTATTATTGTTCTTCTTTTGATCAAATGCTTTATCTCTTATTCACTGATTGGGTCTTGTCTTTTGATCTACCCTTAATCATTGTGTCTTGATCACGGTGTCTGATTGGGTTTAAACTTTATCTTGATCGTTTTTGTCTATTCCGATTTTTAGAAAATCTTCTAAAGGTAAGGAACCTATGGTGGAAAGATCAAAGGGCAAAGGCCCTTTAATATCTACACCTTCTCCAAGGCCTCCACCACCTCCACATACAAGATTTCAGAGTACTGGTCTTTCTCTAAAATTTCTATGGCACAATTTCAAATTAATGCCATGTAGAACTATAGACCAATCCTTTATCTATGAACATTGCCCGACCATCCGACAAATTATCACACATTACAATCTTCAATCCATTCTTTTTCTTGAGAGGTCGATCAATCTTGACTTGGTCTCTGAATTCTATAATAACATGGTGAGTGGGGAGGGAACGGGGTGGAGGACTCGTGTCGCCAGTGTCGACCTTGATTTTAATCGATCCATTTTTACTGAGTTTCTTGGTTGTCGCGGGTCCGACAATGATTTCTTTCTCTACCCTTACCATCCTAATCCTCTTCCGTTTCCCTTCGATGGAGTAACCCCTGATTCCATCTACGAGTACTTTCTAGGCCATCCCAGGCCAAGGGGTTCCGGTGAGAGCACCAGTGATTTTTCCATATTTCCTGCTCTTCGCCTTTCCCCTATTGACTATGTTCTGTTCAAGATCATCACCAATTGTCTTCTACCTACTACTTCGAAACATCTGGATGAGATTCGCCCGTCCCACTGCTTGATGCTCTACGGGATGCATCAGTAGTTAGATTTTGATCCAGTGGCCTCCGTCTATTTCTCCATCATCGTCCACTGCATGTCATCCACCCAGTCAGTCTACATGCCATTCGGCCATATCATCACTGCCTGGCTGGAGTCGGTTGGCATCGACGTTTCACAAGGCCGCACTATGCCCATGATTCGACAGGACTGCCGTCTGGATCGTCGCATGCTTGCTCAGTACGGCATTGTCCTCGGGCCCCAGGGGTTGAGGTGGAAGAATCGCAGACGTGAGGGGGAACTACCGAGAGCAGCTCATGACCAGGGGCCGCTACGGGTGGGCTCCTGACCTATGCTGGCAGGTTGCAGAGATAGAGCGGCTGATAGAGCACGAGTTGCATATTTCTAAGCTCTGGCGACAGGAGGTCAGCTCAGAGTATGAGTCTTTCGATCGCCGTCTCGATGTTTTGGCGTCTGATGTCTCCGGGATCAGCTCATTCCAGGATGTGTGGTATAAGGAGTGGTACCATCATGCGTATCCTGGTGGTGGGTCCCCCAGCATTCCTTTACCAGAGGATGTTATTTACATTGCTGATTCCTCAGATGATGATCACGCAGAGGGATGATGATATTTATGATGAGTGACATGGTTGTTTGTACCTTGACTTTGATGCATCTGTCTTGCATCATGTGATTTCTCTGGATGTTTTATGACTTATTTCTTCTGACTTTGATGCATGTTCTATTCTACTTTAGTTGCTTATTGTTGATGCTATGAGTACTATCTACATATTTGATCCATATCTATCTTATGATGCCATGCTCATATGATACATATGCTTGTTTTGCCATGCCTATATCGTTTTGTCATATGTATTCATATGCTTATCAAAAATCAAATTGTTGTTTTGGGATACCCCTAGGGTTGAGGGGGAGTATAGTTTGAACTTAACAGCCCTTCTAGACCCCTTTTCGGTGTTCGACAAAGGGGGAGAGTGTTGGTTGGTTAAGTTTAGGATGATCATGTTGTAGGGGGAGGATCTGGATTCCCCTATGATTCTAAAGTTGAGCAATTGATTGAGAATCCCTAAACTTAAAATCGGGTTGTGAAACAACAAAAAGGGGGAGATTGTTGATGCAGTCTGGCCGTGATTGTTGTTTTGGTGTTGACATCGATTTTAGTTTAGGTTGATTATGATTATGATGATTATGATTAAGTCCTGGTCGGGGATCAGACATGGTATGGAAAATCCTAGCTTGGAGGGCTAGGTGTTGGAAAATCCTAACCTGGAGGGTTAGGTGTTGAAAATCCTAGCTTGGAGGGTTAGGTGTGTGAAAAGTCCTAATTCGGAAGAGGTGGGTGAAAAGTCCTAGCTCGGAGGGCTAGGTGAAAAGTCCTAACTTGGAGGGTTAGGTGAAAATTCCCATCTTGGAGAATTAGGTGAAAAAGTCCTGGCTTGGAGGGTCAGGTCCTAGCTTGGAAGGCTAGGTTTGGAAAGTCCTAATCCGGAAGAGTTGGGTGAAAAGTCCTAGCTTGGAGGGCTAGGTGAAAAGTCTTAACTTGAAGGGTTAGGTGCAAATTCCCAACTTGGAGGATTAGGTGAGAAATCCTTAGCTTGGAGGGCTGGGTTGGAGCCCCTGGATCGGTCTGGTGACCGATCAGGGAGTTGGCACGGTGCTCCTTCGTGGGTCAGTCTGGTGACCGATCCAGCGATGACTGATCGGTCTGGTGACCGATCAGGGAGTATGCGTTTAACCCACTGACTGGCTCCTGATCGGTCTGGTGACCGATCAGGGAGCGAATAGTGTGTTGGAGCAATCAGCCCTAAGATGGTCCGGAGTGACCATAGGTTTTGATGTTTGGGCAAAAGGTTTAAGTTAGGTTTTCCCTTGTGTTCTTATATGTGTATGTTGAGTATGCAGGTTGTACAGGTTACACATATAGACTTGACTGGACGGCCACGGTACGGTGAAGGATGGCATGGAGGCAAGCTGGAGGCTTGCGTGCGCATCTGAGGGACCTTGGTGAGCAGGGACGATGAGCTGATGGGCGCGGACCTCGAGGCATGCGTGAAGGATGGCATGGAGGCAAGCTGGAGGCTTGCGTGCATCCGAGGGACGGGAGCCGAAGATGAAGAGGGTGCGAAGGCAACAATCGAGGCTGCGGAGGATGAGTCAGTTGAGTCGTGAGGGTACGAGTGCTGTGTGATTGTACTCGGGAAAGTCCTAGGGTTGAGTGCTGAGAGAAGTGTACTCGGGAAGGAAAACCTTAGGTGTGTGAATAGGGCAGTCGACTGCCATTGTGGCAGTCGACTGGTGAAACTCACAGAATGGTCTCTGGCCTGGACCAGTCGACTGCCCTGGGGGCAGTCGACTGGTAGGTGGCTGGTGAGCTGGCTGAGAATTCGAATGTTGAGGTGCAACGGTCGAATTTGGCTGGCACCAGTCGACTGCCCTGAGGGCAGTCGACTGGTAGCGAGAAATCAGCCCCGAGTCCTATTTAAAGAGGACTTCGTGGTGGCTGAGTTTCTTGATGAATCTTGCTTAGCTAAGGCAAGATAGTAGTCTACTTTGTTCTCTAAGTGTCCTTGGTGTTGTGGCGAGGTTTCTCCACCCACAAAGAGCGACGAGTTCTAGCCGGAGGTTATCCGGGGTTTAATCCGCCGAAGGATTGTTGGATTAGTCACCCGACCGGGGTGGATACCAACTAAATCTGGTATTGTTAGCATTGTTTTTGTTGTTTATTGTATATTCCGCTGTGCTACTAACAACGCAGATTCAAGAAAGAGTTCGAAACGCAATTCACCCCCCTCTAGCGGGTGTAAACGATCCTAACAATTGGTATCAGAGCGAAGGACCGCTCTTGATCGGACTAACCGCCGAGGGAGCATACGCTAGAGGAAATGGAAGGTGAAGGTCCACTTGGGGATGAGATCTACACACTACCGGCCTACGACAATGATGATTTTGCTTATTGGAAGGCGAGGATCGAGATGTGGTTCGGAATGGATTGGGCATGCCGAATTGCGCTTGAAGAGCCCTTCGAAGTTCCAAAGGACAAGCACGGGAAGAAGCTTCGTCCTAGATATTGGGACAAAGAGCAACAAGAACAATTCCGGGCCAATGAGAAGGTAACAAATATTTTGGTTGATATATTACCTAACGACATCTTGAGTTGTGTAGGGTCATATCAAAGTGCATGTGAATTATGGAGCAAGGTGAAAGAGTATCATGAGACTCCTACAAAAGTTCAAGAGCCAAAGGAGAAAAGCCCCGTGATTCAAGAAGAGGAAGAAGAAAGTGAAGAATCGTCAACCTCCTCAAGAGAAGAAGAGGAAGAGGTCTCCACCTCAAGGATTGAGGGGGAGGAGAGATCCAATTCCATGCCGGATCAAGAGGAGGCATCCACATCATCAAAAGTTGAAGAAGTCTCAACCTCCACCAAAGCAAGGAACAAAGATCACATTATATACTTTGGTTGCAATGAAAAGGGGCACTACAAGGATAAGTGCCCAAAAGGTAAAGGAGAGGTAACTTCTAAACCCGGGTCCATTCGATTTGAATCTAACATAAATTGTACGAATGGAGGAGCCCAAGAACGAAGGAAGAAGATTAGATGCTTTACATGTGGAGAGATGGGGCACTTTCACACCAAGTGTCCTAGAAAAAGTGAGTTGAAGAAAATGGAGCACTTGAGGAGATGGGAGAAAGAAGAAAGAAAGAAGAGAAGAAGCTCACATCAAGGAGGAACACCAAAGGTAAGGAAGGTAACTTCTAACCTTAAGCCAAAATGTAATTCAATTTCAAGTTCTTCCTTGCATTCTAAAAATCATGTAAATCACTCATTCATGCATGCTAGAAATTATGAAAATTGCTTAATGGTACATAAATTTAGATTTAAGTGCAATGATAGGACTAGGGCTAACAAGATAGATCGTAACCCTATAAAGAGCATGCACCATGAATTCAAGACCTCTAGACCTAAGGATCGAGGCACTAGTTCCAAGAAGGGGAGGAATGTGGATAGGAACATGGGTAGGTCTAGGAATGTCCAAAGTGGACATATGGACTCAAATGTTCAAAACTTAGAAAGGGAAAATCAAGCCTTAAGGGCAAGGCTTGATACTTTGGAGAAAACCCTAGAGAAATTCACTATTGGATCTAAGGGTTTAGATATGGTGTTGGGTGGTTTAAACCGCACCAATGACAGATCTGGTCTAGGATACCGATCTAGGGTCTCCCATGCCAAGGGAAAAAGATATGCTGGGGTAGCATACGATTATGGCAAAAAGGGGGAGTTCAAGAGTGGCAAGGGAATGCCATCAAAAGGAAAGAAAAAGGTCTTAACTAAGGACAAGGGGTCCAAGGTTAAGAGGGTTGAGTTGGTAGGCCAAGAGTCACCGGAGGTTCACCGGTGTGGTTTAGCATTTGTTGAGTCACCTAGGGAGGTGGCTAGGGCTAAGAGCTCAAGGAAGAGCTCTAGAAGCCTTTGGGATATATGGTGAATTGACCTTAGGAGGGGTGCTCCTAGTGGTCTAGATGGACCATGGAGTGTGCCAAAAGAATTGGAGACGGACTTGAGTCTCAATTCTTGGGTTTTGGCACGGTGTTTTTGAGTTTCATGCATGGAAATATGACATTGGGGTTATATTGCATGAAAATTGATTTTTGATGTGTAATTGCCATGTAAATCAATGCTAGAGATGCATTGTGGGGTGGCATGGGCAAAGACATTAAGAGGAAACCAAAACTAGGACTTTAGGTCAAGGTTTGATTGAAGTTTTTGGCTAGTTTTGGATTTTATGTCAAACTTGGGAATGGTGATAGATACATTTTGGAATATATTTTTTCCAAGTAGATATGGGTACCACAAACCTCTCCACAAAATTTGGGAATTTTTGGATATTTGTGGAATTTTTGGCGCATTTCTGAATTTCGTCAGAAATGCTGAAATTTCAGACATTCAGAGTATCAGTTGACTGCCATTTTGGCAGTCGACTGGTCAAGGCCAATTTTTGTATCAGCAGTTGGTTTGGGGTCCAAATGATGCAAAACAAGTGTGTGGGGGGCTATTACACATTGTTTATGATCATTGGGGATTAAAAGAACCAATAATTGGGATATTATTGGGGTCTTTTTGATGTATGGCAAAGGGGGAGAAGTTTAAGTTTAAGCTGGGAAACCAAACTTACCTTTGCAAGAAACCCTAGGTTTAGGGGGAGTTGAGATTAAGGGGGAGCATGGTTCCTCCAATTTTGCTCCACTTTTGGCATAAGGGGAACCTTGGAGAGGTTCTTAAAAAGCCTTTGTAAGTCCAGTGTAGGGGGAGCTTGGGAAAAGCTTTAAAAAGCCCATTTTGGTGAAAAGTCCTAACTTGGAGAGTTAGGTGGGTAAAAGTCCTAGTTTGGAGGGCTAGGTGTAGAAAATCCTAACTTGGAGGGTTAGGTGTGGGATGCCTTGGGATAGGATCCATTTTTGCATTGCATATACATTTGTTTTAGCATGGTTTTTGCTATTGACTACTATCTTATTTCCCTAACTTAAACGGATTGCCAAACATCAAAAAGGGGGAGATTGTTGGAGCAATCGACCCTAAGATGGTCTGGAGTGACCATAGGTTTTGATGTTTGGGCAAAGGGTTTAAGTTAGGTTTTCCCTTGTGTTCTTATATGTGTATGTTGAGTGTGCAGGTTGTACAGGTTACACATATAGACTTGACTGGACGGCCTCAGTACGGTGAAGGATGGCATGGAGGCAAGCTGGAGGCTTGTGTGCGCATCTGAGGGACCTTGGTGAGCAGGGACGATGAGCTGATGGGCGCGAACCTCGAGGCATGCGTGAAGGATGGCATGGAGGCAAGCTAGAGGCTTGCGTGCATCCGAGGGATGGGAGCCGAAGATGAAGAGGGCGCGAAGGCAACAGTCGAGGTTGCGGAGGAGGAGTCAGTCGAGTCGTGAGGGTACGAGTGCTGTGTGATTGTACTCGGGAAAGTCCTAGGGTTGAGTGCTGAGAGAAGTGTACTCGGGAAGGGAAACCTTAGGTGTGTGAGTAGGGCAGTCGACTGCCATTGTGGCAGTCGACTGGTGAAACTCACAGAATGGTCTCTGGCCTGGACTAGTCGGCTGCCCTGGGGGCAGTCGACTGGTAGGTGGCTGGTGAGCTGGCTGAGAATTCGAATGTTGAGGTGCAACGGTCGAATTTGGCTGGCACCAGTCGACTGCCCTGGGGGCAGTCGACTGGTAGCGAGAAATCAGCCCCGAGTCCTATTTAAAGAGGACTTCGTGGTGGCTGAGTTTCTTGATGAATCTTACTTGGCTAAGGCCAGATAGTAGTCTACTTTGTTCTCTAAGTGTCCTTGGTGTTGTGGCGAGGTTTCTCCACCCACAAGGAGCGACGAGTTCTAGCCGGAGGTTATCCGGGGGTTGATCCGCCGAAGGATTGTTGGATTAGTCACCCGACCGGGGTGGATACCAACTTAATCTGGTATTGTTAGCGTTGTTTTTGTTGTTTATTGTATATTCCGCTGTGCTACTAACAACGCAGATTCAAGAAAGAGTTCGAAACGCTATTCACCCCCCTCTAGCGGGTGTAAACGATCCTAACACAGTGAGGTTGAGTTCCCTTGTTGAACTGCTCCTGATCGGTCTGGTGACCGATCAGGATCACTGTGCAGATCGTTCAGGAGAACGATCTAGCTTCGCGGGTTCCTCAGTAAGATCGATCAGGATGATGCCTGATCGGTCTGGTGACCGATCAGGAGACACTCTGATCGGTCAGGTGACCAATCAGGAGGTTTGGATTGCAAAACTCAGAAATCGCCTAAATTAGAGGTGGATCGGTCCAGTGATCAATCCACAACCTGGGATCGGTCTGGTGATCAGTCCAGGAGAATCTCAAAGAAATCGTGATTTCTGATTGAGCGTTGGGGATCGATCAGGACGGAGCCTGAACGGTCTGGTGACCGATCAGGAGGCTCTCTGATCGGTCCGATGACCGATCACTTTAATTCAAATTGCACTGTCAGACGGTCTGATCGCGCCTGACCATATCCGATTCTCTGCTGCTTACATCTGATACTTGATTTACTGTGTGATATGCTGCTCTAACAGTTTGATTAAGCTGCAGGTGACATGGGAGGATTCAAACACTCAAGGAGATTTAATGGAGAACTTTCCTTGGAGCAGGTTTGTCCGTTTTTCCATCTCAGGTTTCAACGGCCGAGCTGCAGACTGGAGCTTGGCTGAGGGAAGCTCAGGGATAGCTCAGTGGTAGCTGTGTTGGGACCGGGTGCATGTCGACAAGGATACGAGTTCGTAAAATTCAAAATTTTTTCGTGCAGCGGAAGAGTTTGCAAAAAATAATTTCCTAAATTATTTTAACTTCGTATCTAGCATGCAACCTTATATTGTGTTGACATAATTATAAAATAAAACTTTGCGGAAAAGTAAACAAATTTACCAAGTACCTCTCGTAACTCGAAGTAAGGGACGAGATCCAACCGTAGCGTCCCTTGGAAGCTCCGCCTCTATTCGCGTCCACGCCGAGTTCTCTTCGGGATGACTTCGCAAAGTCACGATTTTTGTGCCGACGAGAACTACTAGATACTCGGAAGGCACAACTAGAAGAATAAAAGAAAATAACGGAAGACTAACCAACGAAGTAACGGAATCGAATTCCGGGAAGAGAGGAGTCGCTATCCACTTCTTCTTCTTCGTGTTCGGGTTCTCCTTCTTTTTCAATGCTCACGGCAACTTCACCTTCTTGGATTTGGTTGGGCGCCGGCCCTAGAGGAGCTAGGGTGCGCCGGCCCTAAGGGAAGAAGAAGAGGAGGAGAGGAGAGATTAAGAGAGAGAGGGAGAGAGTAATTAATCTCTTGATTAATTGATTGGATTAAGGGCTAGCCTTTGGTTCCTTTATATAGTAGCAACTCCTTTGCTAAGTCTCCCTCTAAACCGAATTAACGGAATTAACGGAATTAGTTATAAGAAATTTATCTTATAAATTTTCTTATTAATTATTCCGTTTAAACCGAGTCTTTATTATAAACCAATTTATAATAAAACTAATTCTTCTTCTCTTTAAATTATGGAATAAATTTTTATAAGAAATTTATAAACTTTCTTATTATGGAAAAATCAATTCATAATTGATTTTGTAAAATTAAAATAAACCAATTCATGGATTATTTTAATCTTCCATAAAAGAATAAATTTCTATAAATTTTATTTATATAAATTTCTTTATACAAATTTATTTATCCATAATTTATAAAACAAATCACACTAGATTTATTTTATTAATTAAACCAATTAAATTGGTTTAATCTCCCTTTAATGGCCGGCCACCACAAGGAGGGTTAGGACCCTCTTTGGCCGGCCAAACCGACCCGAACCGGTCGCGAATTAAACTCATTTAATTCGCCCAAAAAGCCTTCAAAAGACTTAGCCATTTTTAGCTTCCACTGCGCCTCTGATTAACTCAGATTCGGCTTATTTCTCTTGATAGGAAAATTCAATTTTCAACTCGTTTTAAATCCCTCGGATTACTCGTAGTGCGTGTGACTAAATAGGCTTTCGATTTATGTTGGCCGTCTATAATTAACTAATTATAGAACGATCATGAGTGGCATCTAGTAGTACATCATGATCCCCAATTAATCGAAAGATCAACGGTTTGACCTCAGAAGAAATTATTCTGAAACCCTTCAGCAGCTCTACTAAATCGTGCCCCATTCCCTTCACCACCTTATACGCACTTGGTTCAGGACACGGTCTATGGTGTCAGTCCCCACTAGGCTGACTACGTCACACCTAGCCCAAGTAGTGTCTTTCTCGTCCTTTGGATTTCTAATTACTCTCATGTATTTTAGAGACTCTCACTCTAAACATGATATACTCTGGCCAGAGGTTTCTGAGTAACAATCCGACGATAGGCCTGGGTATACATCTCCTCGCAAGGAGTGGTGAATCCTTTGTAGGCTGTTCAAACATCTTCGGGCACTTTGGCTTATACCCAACCATCCTGGGTCCACACCTCCTTGGAGATGCTTGCTTAAGATGTTAAAGTATAAGTCTCCATGACCAAGATGACTTGAACACCGCAAGTCAAAGGAACATCGCACTTAAGCTGCAGTAAGAACTTCATTGACATATCTTTATAGATAACCATATGAAGTCTTATAGCTAGTCACTCCAATGAACTAGTTCCCTTAACTAGCATCCATGTTTATCTCCGGACATCCCAATGTCACCAGCCAGTGAGAATCAGCTGATTAGAGAATAACCCATACTAGTCTCAACAGAATTGATAGTGTCCGTTTTTATCAATTCATCGACTAGGGATAATTTCAATACTTCACAATTGCACATTTAGAGATAATCACTAGTTGTGATCCCATCACAAATTCTCTTATGCTGTGAGTTGTATTGCGGACATTCAGTAGATGAGTTTAAGATCTCAATCAAATACACAAAACATGTATACTCAAATAGTGAATTATCATTTATTAATATAAATGTTTACATCATAAGGCGATTGCCTTAGGACACTTCTCTCATATCACTAACAAACTCCCACTTGGCCTAATGCCAATCGCTACGGTACCCAATACCATAGGCTCTAACATGTCCCTCAAACTTGCTTTGAGGCAAGGCCTTATTAAAGGATCCGCTATATTCCTTTCAGTGGGAACTGTCTCAATTTGTATGTCATTCCTACTTATAATCTCTCTGATTAGATGATAGTGTCGAAGCACGTGTTTGGATCGTTTGATGAGACCTTGGTTCCTTTGCTTGTGCAATAGCTCCATTGTTGTCGCAGTAAACCGGCACTGCTTCATCAATGGTTGGAACCTCATCAAGTTTCGAGACAAACTTCTTGATCCAAACTGCTTCCGTGGTATAATTCGCTACGGTGTCTTGTTTGGAACTTTTCCAACTTACTGTGCCTCCATTCAAAGTAAATACGTATCCAGACTGCGATTTGGAGTCATCCTTATCTGTCTGGAAACTGGCATCTGTATACCCACGTATTACCATATCTCCTTCTCCATATATTAGGAACACATCCCTAGTTCTTCTTAAGTACTTAAGGATTGTCTTTACAGCCGCCCAATGATCCATTCCTGGATCCGACTGGTATCTGCTTGTGACGCTCAAAGCATACGATACATCGGGCCTTGTACATAACATAGCATACATGATAGATCCTATTGCGGATGCATAGGGAATCTTATTCATGCAAATCCTCTCGTCTTCTGTGCGCGGACACATAGACTTTGAAAGGTTGATCCCATGCCTGATGGGAAGGTAACCTTTCTTGGATTCCGACATGCTAAACCGTTTTAGCACTCGGTCTATATATGTAGACTGCGAAAGACCAAGCAACCGTTTTGATCTATCTTATAGATTCTAATCCCAAGGATATAGGTTGCTTCTCCCAGGTCTTTCATGGAGAAAGTTTTGGACAACCAAATTTTAACTGTTTGTAAAACTGATATATCGTTTCCTATAAGTAAGATGTCATCGACATATAATACTAGGAATACGACTGCACTCCCACTAACCTTCTTGTACACACAAGGTTCGTCAGGATTTTGTGAGAAATCAAACTCTTTGATTGTCTCATCAAAACGGATGTTCCAGCTCCTTGATGCTTGCTTCAGTCCATATATGGATCGTCGAAGCTTACATACTTTGGTTTTATCAACCGATGTGAAACCTTCAGGTTGTATCATGTATACATCCTCAAGCAGGTTTCCATTAAGGAAAGCTGTTTTCACATCCTTTTGCCATATCTCATAATCACAATGAGCTGCTATGGCTAGGAGTATCCGAATGGATTTAAGCATAATTACCTTCCATGTCGGTTTTCTTCTTGAAAACCCACTTGCACCCTATGGGTTTAATCCCTTCAGGTGGGTTAACCAAGTCCCATACTTGGTTTTGGTACATGGAATCCATTTCCGACTTCATGGCCTCAAGCCATTTGTCCCTTTCTGAACTTTTCAGAACATCTTCATAACTGATAGGTTCGTCATCACCAATGAGCAACACGTCGTTCGATTCACTTACGAGAAATCCGTATCTCTCTGGAATGTTGCGTGTCCTATCAGACCTAAGAAGAGGTGGTGTAGTTTTAGGTTCAACTGATAGCTCATCATTATGAATTATCGGTTGTGGGTCTAGACTAGGTGTCTCTTTAATGTCTATTGGAGTCTCTTGAACTTCATCAAGCTCAAGACTACTCCCACTGTTTTCTTGTAAAAGAAATTCTTTTCTAGAAATACAACATGCCTTGAAACAAACACCTTTTGTTCCAAGGGATGATAGAATTGGTAACCCTTCGTTTCCTTAGGGTATCCAATAAATAGACATTTATCAGACTTAGCATCCAATTTGTCTGATACAACCCGCTTCACATAAGCAGGACAACCCCATATCTTAAGGTGAGTTAAGTGAGGTTTCTTACTATTCCAAATCTCATATGGAGTAGTAGAGACTACCTTGGTCGGGACTCTGTTTAGCAAGTAAACAGCTGTCTTAAGTGCATAACCCCAAAAGGATTTTGGAAGAGTTGCATGATTCATCATAGACCTAACCATGTCCATCAAGGTTCGGTTTTGTCTCTCAGATACACCATTATGCTGTGGTGTATACGGCGGAGTCCATTGGGACAATATTCCATTGTCCCTAAGATAATCTTGAAACTCTTGACTTAAGTATTCACCACCCCGATCGGATCGAAGTATTTTAATACTTTTGCCAAGTTGTTTCTCTACTTCATTTCTGAACTCTTTGAATTTCTCAAAGGCTTCAGATTTGTGTTTCATCAAGAACACATACCCGAATCGTGAGTGATCATCGATAAAGGTGATGAAGTAGTTATAGCCTCCTTGTGCTTGAGTTGACATTGGTCCGCATACATCGGTATGTATTAGACCAAGCAACTCTCCCACTGGATTACCTTTTCCGGGAAAGGGTAATTTGGTCATCTTGCCTTTTAAGCACGATTCGCATGTATCAAATGAACCAGGTTCAAATGATTCCAAAATTCCACATCGATGTAATTCGGTCATGCGTTTCTTACTTATATGGCCAAGATGGCAATGCCACGTGTAGGAGTCTATTTGATTATCTATTCGAGAACGTTTGTTGCTAACTTCGATATTGAAAACGTCACTGGATAAATCTAACGTGTAGATGCCATTGCACAAAGTTCCATTCCCGTAAAGAACGCCATTTAAAGTTATGTAACAACAATTGTTACTAAAAGTTAAATGATAACCTTTTTCATTCAAACATGAAATAGATACAATGTTCTTTATTAATGAAGGAACAAAATAACAATTATCCAATTCTAAGACACGTCTAGTGGGGAGCTTTAGCAAATAGGTTCCGATTGCAACAGCAGCAATCTTTGCTCCATTTCCAACTCGCATATTTGCTTCTCCTTTGACAAGTCTTCTTCTATTCCTTAGCCCCAGTATGTCATTACATATATGTGAGCTACACCCAGTATCAAGTACCCAAGTGTTTGAGGAAATAGAGTGACATTCAATAACGAAGATACTTGAAGAGGATGGGGCATCGGATGCCTTCTCTTTCAAGGACTCAAGATAAATCTTGCAGTTTCTTCGCAAGTGACCCTCCTTGCCACAGTGATGGCAAGTGCCTTTTTAGGGTATTTTCAGTCTTTTTGGCCCTTTTCTTCTTTCCCTTATTCTGTTCTTTGGCCTTCCTCTTAGAACCTTTCTTCGAGGAACCAACTAACAGTACCGTCTTTAGATCCTGCTTTACAGAAGGCTCTATAGTCTTCAGCAGGTTGAGCAACTCAGGAATGGTGGTCTCTAGTTTGTTCATCCGATAGTTCATCACAAATTGTGAATAACTTTTGGGCAAACAATTCAGAATTAAGTCAATACATAGTTCATGATCCATTGTAAAACCGAGTGTGCTCAGTCGCTCAATGTACCCCAACATCTTTAACACAAACTGCGAGGGAGAAGTGTCTTCCTGCATCTTAGTGGTGAAGAGGAGTCTGGAGACTTCGAACCTTTCGGATCTCGCCTGCTCTTCAAACAACTCATGAAGATGGAAGATGATGGAATAAGCATCCATATGCTCATGCTGCTTTTGTAGCTCAGGTACCATAGAGGCTAGCATAATGCAACTCGCATGTTCAGAATCGGTCACATGTTTCTGATAGGCCAACAATTGGTCTGGAGTTGCATTTTCTGGAGAATGGTTGGGAAGTTGATCTTCAAGGACATAAGCAAGCTTCTCTGCCTTAAGGACTATCCTTAGGTTTCGAAGCCAGTCCATGAAGTTTGGCCCGGTCAGTTTATTGGTGTCCAAAATGGAACGCAAGTTTAGGGAAGACATGATCGAGTGATTATCCTAGAAATACAAATTGAGATTATGTGAGAAGATTTATTAAAGAATGTATCAACATACATAAATTAAATCCTATTTATTTTACGAATTGAATCACCCTTATTATCAATTCGGGAGATTGTAGGAACATCTCCAAATAGGTTGATATCCAACCATAGATAAGAACCACCATGGCTGTGGCCATCAAGTTTTTCTTAGCTATGAAGGTAGGTTATTTTACCGATTACACATCACATATATGTAACTATCACTTTATGCTATCAACTAATTGAATGTTTGCATAAATTATTGGGTTGTTAACTCATTAACAAGTATGTATCATTATACATAGCACCCAACTGCACCTCTCTTTACATCGACCTTGGCTGTGGCACAACAAATCGATGCTCCAAGCTTAAGGCTGACCCATTAATCAAGAAATAGTTTTAACATGGTTGGAGCTCATTCAACCGCTTAGTCAGGCTTGGATGTGTCCAACAACCAAAACTAATGATTGACCTCTGACTCGAACTATATTATTCATAAACTAATTCCATGGTTTGAACATGTTGAGGTTCAAGTCGGGCATGGATGTGTCCATCAACCCAATCGAGAAACAAAACTCCGGTTCTAACCATATTAATGGAAGGTGTTAGCCTTAATATTTTGTAAGGGGTTTTTGGGTCTCATCTTTTCTAAGCACATTCATGACATAGAATTATGTCATGACTAACGATTTCCTTAATAAAGTATGTATGTGACTTAATTTATCAAGTCTCATGAATTAAATTAGGAACCGGATTTCCTAATTATAATTTCATACTTTATTAAAGGAATTGTTTTGGGAAACAATTTCCTAAATTGTCATAATTAATTTCGGAAATAATATGTTCAAGACTTTGATTTCTCTAAATCAAATCTTATTAAATTAAGAGACAAATCCCTTAATTCAACTACATATTATTTTCATGAAAATCTCATTTAAGAAAACTCTATAGGAAACCATTTTCTTAATTAATTTTGGAGACAACAATATGTAAGAGCATCACCTCTTAAAACATATTTTATTCATGGATTTAATTAATTACAACAAATCATTTTCTAAGGGTGGCTCCCCGAGGCTCAGATACCCAAAGAAAAGTAATGTGTTGTAAATCCAATTGGACGGCTCCCCGAGGCTCAATCCAAATCAAACATGACAATTTCAATTAAAAATTGGGAAATTAAATTACAACAACTAACTCTAAATTGGACGGCTCCCCGAGGCTCAATCCAAAGTAAAGAATTTTGTTGTCAATTTAAAAACCAATTCAAATTTAATTGTCAATTAACTGTCCATGAATTTGTCTAGACTTTCTTAAAAGAAAGTGCCCAAAATTGCGAGATTTCGAAAATAGGTTTTCAGAATAATTGTAAGTTTCTGGTACAAAGAAAACTTACATATTTCCAAAAATTGGAAAATTTCTAAAATAGAAAAATTTCCAAAATTGGAAAGTTTCCAAAGATGGGAAGTTTTCACAATTATTATAAAATTTCAGAAACTAGAAAATTTCAAACGTTTGCGAAATTTCATGAGGATTTCTAAACTTTGAAATTCCTAAATCTAAAATTTATTATAATTTGAAAGTTTCCATAATTGAAAATTTTTCCGAAATTGAGATCATGACAAAGTTTTCCACAAAACAATTATATGATTAAGTCGAACACTAACCGGCTCTGATACCACTGTTGGGACCGGGTGCATGTCGACAAGGATACGAGTTCGTAAAATTCAAAATTTTTTCGTGCAGCGGAAGAGTTTGCAAAAAATAATTTCCTAAATTATTTTAACTTCGTATCTAGCATGCAACCTTATATTGTGTTGACATAATTATAAAATAAAACTTTGCGGAAAAGTAAACAAATTTACCAAGTACCTCTCGTAACTCGAAGTAAGGGACGAGATCCAACCGTAGCGTCCCTTGGAAGCTCCGCCTCTATTCGCGTCCACGCCGAGTTCTCTTCGGGATGACTTCGCAAAGTCACGAGTTTTGTGCCGACGAGAACTACTAGATACTCGGAAGGCACAACTAGAAGAATAAAAGAAAATAACAGAAGACTAACCAACGAAGTAACGGAATCGAATTCCGGGAAGAGAGGAGTCGCTATCCACTTCTTCTTCTTCGTGTTCGGGTTCTCCTTCTTTTTCAATGCTCACGGCAACTTCACCTTCTTGGATTTGGTTGGGCGCCGGCCCTAGAGGAGCTAGGGTGCGCCGGCCCTAAGGGAAGAAGAAGAGGAGGAGAGGAGAGATTAAGAGAGAGAGGGAGAGAGTAATTAATCTCTTGATTAATTGATTGGATTAAGGGCTAGCCTTTGGTTCCTTTATATAGTAGCAACTCCTTTGCTAAGTCTCCCTCTAAACCGAATTAACGGAATTAACGGAATTAGTTATAAGAAATTTATCTTATAAATTTTCTTATTAATTATTCCGTTTAAACCGAGTCTTTATTATAAACCAATTTATAATAAAACTAATTCTTCTTCTCTTTAAATTATGGAATAAATTTTTATAAGAAATTTATAAACTTTCTTATTATGGAAAAATCAATTCATAATTGATTTTGTAAAATTAAAATAAACCAATTCATGGATTATTTTAATCTTCCATAAAAGAATAAATTTCTATAAATTTTATTTATATAAATTTCTTTATACAAATTTATTTATCCATAATTTATAAAACAAATCACACTAGATTTATTTTATTAATTAAACCAATTAAATTGGTTTAATCTCCCTTTAATGGCCGGCCACCACAAGGAGGGTTAGGACCCTCTTTGGCCGGCCAAACCGACCCGAACCGGTCGCGAATTAAACTCATTTAATTCGCCCAAAAAGCCTTCAAAAGACTTAGCCATTTTTAGCTTCCACTGCGCCTCTGATTAACTCAGATTCGGCTTATTTCTCTTGATAGGAAAATTCAATTTTCAACTCGTTTTAAATCCCTCGGATTACTCGTAGTGCGTGTGACTAAATAGGCTTTCGATTTATGTTGGCCGTCTATAATTAACTAATTATAGAACGATCATGAGTGGCACCTAGTAGTACATCATGATCCCCAATTAATCGAAAGATCAACGGTTTGACCTCAGAAGAAATTATTCTGAAACCCTTCAGCAGCTCTACTAAATCGTGCCCCATTCCCTTCACCACCTTATACGCACTTGGTTCAGGACACGGTCTATGGTGTCAGTCCCCACTAGGCTGACTACGTCACACCTAGCCCAAGTAGTGTCTTTCTCGTCCTTTGGATTTCTAATTACTCTCATGTATTTTAGAGACTCTCACTCTAAACATGATATACTCTGGCCAGAGGTTTCTGAGTAACAATCCGACGATAGGCCTGGGTATACATCTCCTCACAAGGAGTGGTGAATCCTTTGTAGGCTGTTCAAACATCTTCGGGCACTTTGGCTTATACCCAACCATCCTGGGTCCACACCTCCATGGAGATGCTTGCTTAAGATGTTAAAGTATAAGTCTCTATGACCAAGATGACTTGAACACCGCAAGTCAAAGGAACATCGCACTTAAGCTGCAGTAAGAACTTCATTGACATATCTTTATAGATAACCATATGAAGTCTTATAGCTAGTCACTCCAATGAACTAGTTCCCTTAACTAGCATCCATGTTTATCTCCGGACATCCCAATGTCACCAGCCAGTGAGAATCAGCTGATTAGAGAATAACCCATGCTAGTCTCAACAGAATTGATAGTGTCCGTTTTTATCAATTCATCGACTAGGGATAATTTCAATACTTCACAATTGCACATTTAGAGATAATCACTAGTTGTGATCCCATCACAAATTCTCTTATGCTGTGAGTTGTATTGCGGACATTCAGTAGATGAGTTTAAGATCTCAATCAAATACACAAAACATGTATACTCAAATAGTGAATTATCATTTATTAATATAAATGTTTACATCATAAGGCGATTGCCATAGGACACTTCTCTCATATCACTAACAAACTCCCACTTGTCCTAATGCCAATCGCTATGGTACCCAATACCATAGGCTCTAACATGTCCCTCAAACTTGCTTTGAGGCAAGGCCTTATTAAAGGATCCGCTATATTCCTTTCAGTGGGAACTGTCTCAATTTGTATGTCATTCCTACTTATAATCTCTCTGATTAGATGATAGTGTCGAAGCACGTGTTTGGATCGTTTGATGAGACCTTGGTTCCTTTGCTTGTGCAATAGCTCCATTGTTGTCGCAGTAAACCGGCACTGCTTCATCAATGGTTGGAACCTCATCAAGTTTCGAGACAAACTTCTTGATCCAAACTGCTTCCGTGGTATAATTCGCTACGGTGTCTTGTTTGGAACTTTTCCAACTTACTGTGCCTCCATTCAAAGTAAATACGTATCCAGACTGCGATTTGGAGTCATCCTTATCTGTCTGGAAACTGGCATCTGTATACCCACGTATTACCATATCTCCTTCTCCATATATTAGGAACACATCCCTAGTTCTTCTTAAGTACTTAAGGATTGTCTTTACAGCCGCCCAATGATCCATTCCTGGATCCGACTGGTATCTGCTTGTGACGCTCAAAGCATACGATACATCGGGCCTTGTACATAACATAGCATACATGATAGATCCTATTGCGGATGCATAGGGAATCTTATTCATGCAAATCCTCTCGTCTTCTGTGCGCGGACACATAGACTTTGAAAGGTTGATCCCATGCCTGATGGGAAGGTAACCTTTCTTGGATTCCGACATGCTAAACCGTTTTAGCACTCGGTCTATATATGTAGACTGCGAAAGACCAAGCAACCGTTTTGATCTATCTTTATAGATTCTAATCCCAAGGATATAGGTTGCTTCTCCCAGGTCTTTCATGGAGAAAGTTTTGGACAACCAAATTTTAACTGTTTGTAAAACTGATATATCGTTTCCTATAAGTAAGATGTCATCGACATATAATACTAGGAATACGACTGCACTCCCACTAACCTTCTTGTACACACAAGGTTCGTCAGGATTTTGTGAGAAATCAAACTCTTTGATTGTCTCATCAAAACGGATGTTCCAGCTCCTTGATGCTTGCTTCAGTCCATATATGGATCGTCGAAGCTTACATACTTTGGTTTTATCAACCGATGTGAAACCTTCAGGTTGTATCATGTATACATCCTCAAGCAGGTTTCCATTAAGGAAAGCTGTTTTCACATCCTTTTGCCATATCTCATAATCACAATGAGCTGCTATGGCTAGGAGTATCCGAATGGATTTAAGCATAATTACCTTCCATGTCGGTTTTCTTCTTGAAAACCCACTTGCACCCTATGGGTTTAATCCCTTCAGGTGGGTTAACCAAGTCCCAT